>RJWJ010025280.1:0-24092 GCA_004363605.1 Indri indri
GCACTCTGGGAGGCCCAGGTGGGAGAGTTGCTTGAACCCAGGAGTTCGAGGTTATAGTGAGCTATGATCATGCCACTGCACTCCAGCCTGGGTGACAGAGCAAGACCCTGTCTCTGAAAATAAATAAATAAATAAATATTTTTTTTTTTTAAAAAAAGACTTCGTTTAATTCCCTTCTAAAGTAGAACCTTTTGCTCACTCTCCTATCCTCAAGGTCCCTTACTCATCAGCTGGCCCCAAAACCATGGGAGAGGCAAACCTAAATATTGAGAACAGACTTAAGGCATTTTCTAGATAACACAGGTATAAGTTTTCTTTGCTGCTGTAGTCAGTAAGTCAATAAAACTGTATTTTATAGTATAGAGTCCATATCATAAAAGTGGTTTACTTAAGCCTCTTTGAACTTTAGCTTTTGACCCTCTGTGAAGTTGCAAGTTCTGGTGGAAAGAGCCCAGGCTTTACAGCAAGATACACAGAGTGTAGCTCTGCCCCTTATTAATCTGAAGCTCTTTGAGGCCTTAGTGATGAAGCATATGTAGAGGAGAGTGACAATCAATCCAACGTTAGGTTTACAATCTTTTCCAGTATGGTCATCTACACTAAAACAGCAGAGTCCTCAATGATAATCTTGATGACCTTACATACCCAAAACACTTTATAATTATAAAACACATCCACTGGGTGACAATGAAGACACACAGTGGCTAGTACAGTGCCTGGTACATAATATTCAATAAATCCTTGTACTGATTGACATAAAATAAATACAGTTAAGGTGCTTATTTCTCGCTCTTATTTTATTTATTGACAGTGCTAGAAATTATCACATGCCTGAATACATAAAATAAATAAGTAGGCCCATTGTCTGTGAAGGCCAGAAGCTGAAGGAAAAACATGGATATACTCACTCATTAAGTGTCGAGGCTGGTGGCACTGCTGAGGCTGGCTCTTCCTCTTCAAATCCAGGCAGGTGCTGACACTTCAAAGACACTGATAGGTGACTGTGACTGCTTTTTACACAGAAGGACATAGCCAGAATGTCCATTTTTGTATAGGTAGGTTGAAGCAGTATAACTGACTGTAAATCATCAATTATCTTTTTTGAATATTCTTCTTCCTGAATCTCATACAAACAGTGAAACAAATCCACTGGTTCAATCTGTAACCTAGAAGACTTATCTTTTATTTCTCTCTCGGTCCATTTTAGTAACTCTTCTCGAAGACCTGGAGAGATTTTTCTTCCAAAAGTAGTTTCCACAGCCTTTCCTTTTCCTTTATGTAAGAGACCAAATAAAAACTGTATCATTAGTGATGAAAAACCTTTTCCATATTGTTGGAATATTTCTTGCCATGTTTTCCCCACTCGATCAAAAAACATCCAGCTATTGTCATTCTTCAGGGCATAGAACACAGCAGTCAAGAACTCTTGGAAACTGAAGTGAAGGAAAGTATAGACATTGATATCTCCTTCAGTTTTTTTCAAGAAGTGGTTGAGAAAAGCACAGTTGCTATCATACACTCCTATCCCATGTCTTCTGAGGTCACTGACTGCAAACAGAACCTGATGGTTCTGCAGTCCTTCGGCAGCCAAAGAGCAAAGGCCCCACAGGCAACTTTGTCCTTTCCACACTGAAATGCCTGTAAGGGTTTTGAGGCACTTGGAAAAGTAGAAGAGATATACATCAGTCATGGTCTGAAGTGACCTCAAAAGAGTCCTGTCACCATCTCCTTGTGACTGCAAAACACTGCATATCATCCAGGAGACAATGGGAAGAGAAGACATAATGTCAAGGCCTTCATTTTCTCGCAGACCATAAAAGACTTTCATTGCTGCATTAGCACCTGAAAACTGACTCAAGAAATATGCTTTCTTTTCAGCATCTGTAAACCATAAGATCTCTGCCTGGATAGGTTGTTTTAACAGAGAGTGGAGCTTCTTCATGGCTGTAGGCCGGGCAGTTATCAGGAGGGAAGATTCGGGGAACAGTTTCTTCCTCACAAAACTGCACAAGAGGCTCTCTACTGGCTTCCTCTCCTGGGGGTGAGCACTAAGATCCTCTTCTTGGTCACCCACAGGGTACTGCAGCTCAGGAAACCCATCAAGAATGAACAGAAGCTTCTCTGGATATATGAGAATAATGTCCAAGATTGGTCCATTTATATCTTGAAAGGTGTTAGTGATCAGGTCAGCAGCACTAAGGTTAGCAGTATGGCTTATTTCTCTGCAGTTGACGTAGATGAGATAGTCAAATCTGCCTGGAGTAACCATTCCTGCCGCCCAGTCAAACATGAACTTGTGCACCACAGCTGTTTTCCCAATCCCAGCACATCCCTGAAGCACCACAGTTCGGGATGAGCTGGAGCCCTTTTCATCGGGATCAAATACGTGTTCCATCTCAATAAAATGATCTTGTTGAGGAATTCCGCATGGTGTCTTTTCTGATATACCATGTTCTTTTACAAGAAGCAGTCGTGACTCTATATGCTTGCCATGGTGATAACATTTATCAACTCCTATTTTTAGGTATTTTTCTTTTAGATGTTTTCTGAAAGTTTCCCGGTAATCTAACGTGGTGACAACAAGAGTTAGTAATCAGAGAATCCTAGACAATAATACAAACAACAACTCTAATACCACCATCACCACCATCTCCACTTAGATGTCTCAAAGGCTCCTCAACCTTCACATATCTAAACCTGAGTTCTTGATTTCTACACTCCTCTGCCCCCCAAAACAACCTTCCCCGGGCATCTCATCTCAGTTAAATGGTGCCATCCAGTTGCTCAGAAAAGTGTTAGGAGTCACATTCTTCATTTCTTCTTTTCCTTCGATCCTCTATATCCAATCGATTTGCAAGTCCTATCATTTTACATTTCCAAAATAAGCCAAAAATCCATTTATTTATCACTATGTCCTCAAATACCACCCAAGTCCAAGGTACTACTAACTCTTTCCAGGACTGCTGAAACAGCCTCCTACTCATCTACTCTTGACCATCTTCCAGTTCCTCTCCACAGAGCAGCCAAAGCAATTTCCTACAAATATTGATTAGATCATGTCACTGCCCTGCCCAAGATCCTTCAAGAGCTTTTCAATTGCACTTGGTGTAAAATCCAAAATCCTTACCTCATCCTACAAGGTGTTCCATGATGTGGGCCCTACCTACTGCCCCTCGCCTATATATCATTCTCTTTCTCACTCCTTATACTAAAACCCCATTGGCCTACATTTAGTGTCTCAAAAATGCCACTTTGTTGCCATGTTCTCTCCTACTTCAGGGCCTTTACACTAGCTATTCTCTCTACCTGGAACACTCTTCCTCCTGCTCTTCCCACAGAGAGCTCCTTCTCATCCTTCTGATCTCAACTTAAATATTACTTCCTAGGAAAAGATTTGCCTGGCCACCCAATTTAAAGCAGATTCTAATATTCCCCTTCCCAGCACCTTAGTTTCCCTTTTATAGCAATTTATAATTGTCTTGCTTGTTTGCTTTTTCATTGTTCGTCTTTTCTGCTATACAATGATCTACATGAAGATGGCGCATTATCTGTCATCTTCACTCATAGTACCCTGAGTACCTAGCACAATGCCCATCACATAGTAGACAATAAATATTCATTGAATATGGCCATAAATGCTTTTGAGTTAAAAAAAAAAGTCATTTATTATCACCCATTCTGTGCCAGATGCTGTATAGACCCTTTACACACATTTCTGATACAATTCTCACAATAATCCCACAAAGTAGGTATTATCCACACTTGATACTTGAGTAAACTGAAACTCAATAACCAAGGCCAGCTTCATGAGTGTGCAATCTGTGCAGTTACATATGTCCCCATGTTCAGAAGTACCTATGCTTGGTTTAATGCTCTGCTGTTGCTGTCTTGAAATTCTTAATATTTGAACAAGGGGTCCCACCATTTTCATTTTGCACTGCACCTCTCCAAGTTATGTAGTCAGTGCTACTTATAGCATTAGATAATTTGTCAAATGCTACTAAGTAGAAGAGCCTTAATTTGGATTCAGATTTGTCTGAGGTTTATATGCTTAAATACTAGGTAGCTTTTCACCTTCTGTAACTAGAAAAAATAACCCAAAGAGTCAGTCATCAAGTTCAAACTTCTGTTAAGTGAATGTTTAAACCAGCATTTCCCAAATCAGTGTTTCTTAGAAGACTATTCTGCAATATATTAATAGGAGAGCTGTGAAAAAGGTGTTCTATGGTCAAATAAACCGAGGGGAATGTACCCTCTAGTCTCTTATTTCTCAATGCATATTAGCACATGAAAGGCTCTGATGTTAGTATATGAAAGGTTAGCATATGAAAGGTTCTTTAACTCTCCCACAATTAAAAAAAAAGGTTGCTTAACTTTCTTTAATCCAACATTTTCTGGTCTTAAATAACTACAGAATACTTTTCTAACAGCAAAGTTATTAATTCCTAGAAAACTGTTCTGTAGAACTCAGTTTTGGAAATGATGATCTAGATAAGGGTTGGCAAACATTTTTTGCAAATTTTCTTAAGTAGTTTAGGCCTTTCAGTCTCTGTTGTGGTTACTCAACTCTGCCACCTTAGTGTGAAAGTAGCCATACACAGTATGTAAATAAATAGCTGTGTTCCAATGAAACTTTATTTACAAAAATAGGCAACTGGCTAGAATTTGACCCATTAGCTATAGTTTGCTGGCTCTGATCTGGATAATTCCAGAAAATAATTGGTCTTTTCTAGGCATAAAAGTCTCATCTGGCTCTTGACCACCACCACCAGTGGTCCTCCCAGTATTTGAATACCTATTCAAATATATTCTATATGATACAGAAGTCCTATCTGTTAAGACAGTTTGGAGCTTCATAGATATTGCAAAAAAACTCACTGACTGTTGCTCCAGTGAATAAGGCGGGTAAATGGGAGAGGAGTGGGGATGAGTAGTTGGGTTCGTGGGAGATACCATTCCTAAAACAAAAAATGACAGTAAAATAGAAAAGACATCTATCTGTAAGCTCCCTCCATGAAAATGAAGCCAGAGAACTTTAAGCAACTGTGTGAAGAAAAGAGTTGGGGTTAGCAGTAGCACACAAATATACCTTCATACCAAAACCTGAAATATACAGAATGATACTGCTGTAGTCATTCATGCTATTCCCCAAACAGAAATACAACAAAGAAAGTAAGTCACCTCAACATCTTTTCTAACTTACTCGCAAAGGTATTTTATAGCTAATGTCCAACATAAGGTAAAACATAAGAACTTTCCTTACATATATATTTAGAGAGTGTACATTTTAATTCATATGATTGGTAAGGAAAATTTTAGGCATGAACTTAAAGATACATTATATGAAGTGACTGTTTTCTGGCATTTTGCTTTCCACTGCATATTAGTCAATTCCATCTGTTGAGACTTCTGTTGAGGCTTCTTTTGAGCTTAACTTGTTAATGGGAAAGAACAGGCATTGCTGCATATTAGTTTGACAGATATATACAATGAGTTACATTCAAATACATATACCCACACTAAATCCAAACACTTATACATACAGGTATATAAATAAAATATACAAGCACACACACAACTCCACATTCCTATAGTGTTTTACTACTTGCACACCTTCAAAAGCAAGAGTGAGACTTATAGTTGGGGAGCAGGTGTGACTAGATGGGTGCTAACAGGTGGTTGGGAAGAAGGAAAGTCTAGAAAGGCAGACACTAGAATGTCACAGAAATGGGCAGGCAAGTGAATGGTCTATTGAGGATAACTGGCATCTATTCCCCACAACTGAACATTCCTTGGAGTTCAGGAATCAGCCACAAGGAGAAGGACTCTATCAATCTTCACTCTTTGTTCTTTTGTGCTATCTCCTGTGAAAAACTGTGGTTACATCACAGGGACAGACTATTTTGCAATTACAAAGGTTTGGGCGATTATGGAAAACAACAAAAAGCACAGTTGAATCTTTTCCTTTCTGTCTTTCCTTTCCCTCATTTTGGGAAACACAAAAATTATGGAGACAGTTTCAAGAGATTTATGGGTAAATACTGTATCCATGTTATATCTTAACATATACACACACATATATACATCCAACAAAATTTTAAAGATTCAGAAGAATTCTGAAGGCTATGAGGAGAAGAAGTAGGAGAAAGAGAATGAACAGACTTACCTAGAGTATGCCCTCTGTTACTTCATTCAGTTACTCACCTGTCTTTTCAGACAATAAACTCCAGGTACAAGCAGGTTCCATATCTTTTCTTTTCTTCTGATTGTTCATCCTGGCAAATCAAGAAGACTGTAACCCAAAACAGAAATGATGACTATGAGGCCTAGTGGAAGCTCAGAGTGAAAAAGTAACTCAAGAAAGACTCTACATTCAAGGCATTACAGAGTTTGGGGAAGACAGAACATCCAATAACCAAGTAGACATCTAGGGTGGGACTGGGGGGAATGACATGAAGGCAGACCAAAACTAACAGTCTTCAACTTGAAGAGAAAAAAAGCTAAAAGAGGACAGAATGTCTATAAACCTTTGAAAGGTAAAAATATGAGAATGCCAAATTGGACTCTGAATCGGGTTACTAAGGGAAGCACAGGATTTAGGTAGTATACCTCTAATGTTTGTAGTCAAGGGAAGTAAGAATGACCATGTACTTCCACAAGATATTTTTGGTGCCATCAATAAAGAGAAAATTCTAAGCCTATAGATTGAACTACCGTGGAATAAGAGAATAGTCTGAAGAGTCAGGAGACCTAGGCCATAGTTCTGTTTCTATCTACCTATGGAACTTGATTGAGTAAAATTCTTTCCCTTTCTGGGTCTGTTTTACTATTTTCAAAAGGGCTCAGGGAATGTTAGACCAGGTTTCTTTCCAGGTTTAACATTGTAAGATCAGTGGTTGTCAGTCCTAGCTGCATATTAGAATCACGTTCATACTATCCTCCAGAACTTTTTTTCCTTCTCTAAAATATTACTTACCACCTCCTAATATATTTCATCATTTACTTATGTATTATGCTTATTATTCTTCTTTGTCAGTCTTTCCCACATAAATCGAATTATTGGTCCCAATTATCAGCTTTTGCCATGAACTGTGCAATTGCACACACAAAAAAGTAGAGCTTATTTTCCCACTTCTTGTCTTTTAGCTTAGTCATGAGACTTGCTTTGGCTAATGGAGTATACGCAGAGTTGGACATGTCACCTCTTGTGATTCTGTCACTATCATGAGAAGAGCCACAGAGAAACAAGACCCAGCTACTACAATGGTCCAGGAAGGATGAGAAATACATAAAGCAAAGCCACCCCAGTTTACCCATAGCAGCAAGAAAAACAGAGCCACCACAGCCTGAATCAGTTGTCCGACAGAGCCCTTTCTAATTAGCTGAGTCCCAGACGGCCTCCAGATCTGTGAGAATAAATGCTTAACAAGTCTTTAATTTTTCATGCCAGGAAATTTTGTGATTGTTGTTACACATCACTGTGGCAATAGCTAACTTATACATCTTGCTAGAATGTAAATGCATAGAAAGTTTTTACCACAGAGTAGACATACATTAAGAGAAGCTTTTCTAAAAAATTCAATGACTAGTTTGCATTCCTGATAAATTAAATCAGAATCTTTGATGATGAAGCTTGGCATTGATTTTTTTTTAAAGTTCCCCAAGTGATTCTAATACAAAGCCAGGGAGGAGAGCCACTGTTCGAAGATTTGGTTATTTTTTTATAGAGGAAAGAGTACATTGGTGAACCACATAGGCTTTAGAAGCAAATGCATTCAGGCCCTGACTCTACCACTTAGTGACCACATGACAACCATGGAATTAACATTTCCAAGTCTCAGATACTTCATCTGTTAAGTAGGGATAACAATAGTACTTTCCTTATAAGGTAATTATGAGGATTAAAAGAGATAATGCATGTAACATATTCAGCACACTACATGGTGCACAGTAAAGGCTCAATAATCCTAAACTATAGCTGTGTGTGTTGCCATATCATTTTTTTTATTTCAGCATATTACGGGGGTACAAATGTGTGGGTTACATTTATTGCCTTGACCCACCCAAGTCAGAGCTACAAGCACATCCATCCTCCAGATGGTGCGTACCACACTCATTAGGTGTGAATACACCCATTCCCTGCTCCCCCTCCCACCTTCCCAACACCCAATGAATGTTACTACTATATATGCACATAAGTGTTTTTTTTTCTTTTTTTTTTTATTGTTTGTTGTTTACAGGGGTACAGGTGTTTAGGTTACGTATGATGCCCTTGCCCCCCCTTCTGCACATAAGTGTTGATCAATGAATACCAACTTGATGGTGAGTACATGTGGTGCTTATTTTTCCATTCTTGGGAGACTTCTCTTAGCAGAATGGGTTCCAGCTCTATCCAGGATAATACAACAAGTGCTAGATCACCATTGTTTTTTGTGGCTGAACAGTACTCCATAGTATACATACATCAGATTTTATTAATCCACTCATGTATTGATGGGCACTTGGGTTGTTTCCACATCTTTGCAATTGTGAACTGTGCTGTTATAAACATTCGAGTGCAGATGTCTTTTTTACAGAATGTCCTTTTTCCTTTGGGTAGATGCCCAGGAATGGGACTGCTGGATCAAATGGTAGTTCTACTTGTAGCTCTTTGAGGTATCTCCATATTACTTTCCACAGGGGTTGTACTAGTTTGAAGTCCCAGCAGCAGTGTATGAGTGCTCCTATCTCTCCATACCCACACCAACATTTTTTGTTTGGGGACTTTATGATAAAAGCCATTCTCACTGGAGTTAAGTGATATCTCATTGTGGATTTGATTTGCATTTCCCCGATGATTACTGATGTTGAGCATTTTTTCGTATGTTTGTTGGCCATCAGTCCATTTTCTTTTGAAAAGTTTCTGTTCATGTCCTTTGCCCACTTTTTGATAGGGTTGTTTGATTTTCTCTTGCTGATTTTCCTGAGTTCTCTATAGATTCTAGTGATCAGCCCTTTATTGATGCGTAGCATGTGAATATTTTCTCCCATTCTGTAGGTTGTCTGTTTGCTCTGATGATAGTTTCCTTGGCTATGCAGAAGCTTTTCACTTTGATCAGGTCCCATTTATTTATTTTTGTTGTTGCTGTGATTGCCTTTGGGATCTTCTTCATAAATTGCTTCCCTAGGCCAATGTCTGTAAGAGTTTTTCCAACATTTTCTTCTAGAATTCTTATAGTTTCATGACTTAGGTTTAAGTCTCTTATCCACCGTGAGTTGATTTTCGTGAGAGGTGAAAAGTGTGGACATTATGTCAGTCTTCTACATGTGGCTATCAAATTTTCCCAGCACCATTTACTGAATAAGGATTCTTTTCTCCAGTGTATGTTTTTGTCTGCTTTTTTAAAGATTAGAAGGCTACATGGGGATAGTTTTCTATCTGAGTTCTCAGTTCTGTTCCATTGGTTTATGTCTCTGTTCTTGCGCCAGTACCATGCTATTTTAGTTGCTATAGCCTTGTAGTATAGTTTGAAGTCTGGTAAATTGATGCCTCCCAGTTTGTTCTTTTTGCTTAAGATTGCTTTTGCTATACAGGGTCTTCTCTCTTTCCATACAAAGCATAGAATTATTTTTTCTAGATCTGTGAAAAATGATGTCGGTATTTTAATAGGGATTGCATTGAATCTGTAGATCACTTTGGGTAGTACAGATATTTTAATAATGTTGATTCTGCCAAACCATGAGCATGGTATGGTTTTCCAGCTGTTTACATCCTCTGCTATTTCCTTCCTCAGTGTTTCATAGTTCTTCCTGTAGAGGTCTTTTGCCTCCTTAGTTAAATATATCCCTAGGTATTTTATTTTCTTTGTTGCTATTGTGAAGGCTATTCAGTCTTTGATTTGGTTCTCAGTTTGACTATTGTTGGCATATAGGAATGCTACCGATTTGGATACATTGATTTTGTAACCTAGGACTTTGCTGATTTTGTTTAGCAATTCCAGTAGTCTCATGGCAGAATCTTTGGGGTTTTATAGATATAAGATCATATTGTCAGCAATGAGCAATAGTTTGACCTTTTATGCCACCATTTGGATGCCCTTGATTTCCTTCTCTTGTCTGATTGCTCTGGCTAGGACTTCCAGCACTATGTGGAATAGAAGTGGTGCTAGACGGTAACCTTGTCTGGTTCCAGTTCTAAGCAGGAATGCTTTCGGTTTTTCCCCATTCGGTATGATGTTGGCTGTGGGTTTGTCATATATATACTTGTATCATTTTTAGCTAAGTCCCATCTATACCTATTTTGTTAAGTGTTCTTATCATAAAAGGGTGCTGAATTTCGTTGAATGCTTTTTTCTGCATTTATTGAGAGGATCATATGGTCTTTGCTTTTATTTCTATTTATGTAGTGAATTACATTTACAGATGTGCCTATGCTGAACTATCCCTGTGTCTCTGGGATGAAGCCCACTTGCTCGTGATGGATTATCTTTTTGATAAGCACCTGAATTTGCTTTGCTAGGATTTTATTGAGATTTTGCATCTATATTTATAAGGGATATTGGTCTGTAGTTTTCTTTTTTTGTTGGGTCCTTTCCTGGTTTTGATATCAGGGTGATGCTGGCTTCATAAAACGTGTTGGGGAGGATTCCTTTCTTCTTGATGTTGTGGAATAATTTCTGCAAGACAGGCACCAGTACTTCTTCGTAGATCTGGTAAAATTCAGGTGTGAAACCATCTGATCTGAAACTTTTTTTTTAGGAAGGTTCTTTTATTGCTGCTTAAATTTCAGTACTTGATATTGGTCTGTTCAGGAATTCTATTTCTTCCAGACAGAGCCTAGGGAGGCTGTGTGTTTCTAAGAATTTGTCCACTTCCTCCACGTTTTCAAGTTTATGTGCATAGAGATTTTTATAGTATTCATAGATGATATTTTGTATTTCCATAGTATCAGTTGTAATTTCTCCTTTTTCATTCCTGATGGAGCTTATTAGAGTCCTTTCTTTTCTGCTTCTGGTTAATCTAGCAAGAGGCATGACAATTTTGTTTATTTTTTCACAGAACCAACTTTGCATTTTATTAATCTTCTGTATAGTTCTTTTATTATTGATTTCATTTACTTCTGCTCTGATGTTGGTTATTTATTTTCTTCTGCTGGGTTTGGAATTGGTTTGCTCATCCTTCTCCAGTTCTTTGAGACGATTCGTTAGATTGTTGATTTATAATCTTTCTGTCTTTTGGATATAGGCATTTATGGATATAAATTTTCCTCTCAGCACTGCTTTAGTTGTGTCCTACAGATTTTGATAACTTGTGTCCCCTTTATCATTTAGTTCAAAGAATCTTTTATTTCCATCTTAATTTCTTCCTTAACCCAATAATCACTCAGCAGAAGGTTGTTTAGTTTCCAGGACTTTGTGTAGAGATGAGTGTTTCTGTTGGAGTTGATTTCTAGTTTTATTCCACTGTGATCTAAGAATATGCATGGTATAATTTCTATTTTTTTAATTTTTAAAACATATTGAGCCATGTTTTGTGGCCTAGAATATGGTCAATGTTAGAGAATGTCCCATGAGCTGATGAGAAAAACATATATTCAGTGGTTTTGGGGTAGAATGTTCTGTAAATGTCTGTCAGACCCATTAGTTTTAGAGTTGTGTTTAAGTCCATTGTTTCTTTGTTTATTTTCTTTTGGAGGATCTGTCCTGTTCTGCCAGAGGGGTGTTGGAGTCCCTGGCTATTACAGTGCTACTGTTTATCATTTTTTTTAGATCAAGTAAGATTTGCTTTATGAATCTGGGTGCACCTGAGTTAGGTGCATAAATATTTAGAACTGCTATGTCTTCTTGTTGAATTGTACCCTTCACCATTATATGGTGACCATCTTTGTCTTTCATTACTTTTGTTGATTTGAAGACTAAGTTATCTGAAATCAGAACTCCTATGCCAGCTTTCTTTTGGTTTCCATTTGCATGGAATAGTTTTTCATCCCTTCACCTTGAGTCTGAATGCATCCTTGTGGATTAGATGTGTTTCGTGAAGACAGCGGATACGTGGCTTGTGTATATTGATTCATTCAGTCATCCTGTGACTCCTTAATGGGCAGTTCAAGCCATTCACATTTATTGAAATAATTGATAAGTGGGGCGGATTTCTGTTCATCCTCTTGAGCTGAACTTTGTTGCTTTGTTTTCTCTCCTGAGCCATTGTGGTATCGGGCCTTTGACCTTTAGCTTTTGGATGATTTGACACTGGTGAGTGTCTACTGTGCTAATCAATGTGTAACACTGTTCTGAGTACTTCCTGGAGGGCAGGTCTTGTCTTGATGAATTCCCTCAGTGTTTGCTTGTCTGAGAAGGTCTTTATTCCTCTTTTGTATGAGAAACTTAGTTTTGCAGGATACGAAATTCTAGGCTGGGCATTATTCTGTTTGAGAAGAGTGAAAATGGGTCCCCAGTCCCTTCTAGCTTGTAAAGTCTCAGTTGAGAAGTCTGCTGTTAGTCTGATGGGTTTTCCGTTGTAGGTTACCTGCTTCTATTGCCTTATGGCTTGTAGGAGGGCCTCTTTTTTGCTGATTTTGGCCAGTCTGATGACTATGTGTCGTGCTGTCTTCCTGTTTGCAATGAATTTCCCAGGAGTTCTTTGAGCTTCTTGTACCTGGATATCTACATTTCTGGCAAGGCCAGGGAAATTTTCCTCCACTATGTTGCCAAATAGTTTATTCAACCTTTGTGTATTTTCTTTTTCACCCTCAGGGATGCCTATGATTCTTATGTTAGGCCTCTTCGCATAATCCTACATTTCTTGTAGGCTTTGCTCTTTTCTCTTATTTCTCTGCTCTATCTCTGTGACTGATTTGTTTAATTGAAAGGTGCTATCTTCAATCCCTGAGATTCTTTCTTCTGCTTGATCTAGCCTATTCTTGAGGGTTTCCACAGTGTTTTGTAATTCCTTGAATAAATTATTCATTTCCAAAAGTTCTGTTTGATTTTTCTTTATTATTTCAATTTCCTTAGTGAATTTTTCATTCACTTCATGGATGTGTGTGTGTGTGTGTGTGTGTGTGTGTGTGTGTGTGTGTGGTTTCCTTGTGTTGGGTATACATTTTCTCTTGCATTTCATTGAGTTTTGTTACAATCCATGTTCAGAAGTCTTCGTCTGTCATTTCAGTGTTCTGATTTTGGTTGGTATCCATTACCAGAGAGCTGGTGTTCCCTTTTTGGGGTGTCCTTTCAGTTTGATTCTTCATACTTCCAGAGCTCTTTCACTGATTCCTTCCCATCTGGAGCAGCTGTTGCTTCTTACCTTTGGATTTTTGTTTAGATAATGACATGCCCAGTTTCGTCTCTGAGCTAATAGGTGGTGCTTGTGGGTGAGAATCGACCATACCCTGATGATTAGTCAGTAAATGCAGTAAAAGTGGGTGCAAATCGACCTCCCTATAATTAGGTGGCACCTGCCAGGAGTAGCAAGCTGAAATGTTGTTTTTGTGTCCTGTAACCAGCTCTAGTTCCTCTGGAAAAGCACTCCAGTGCCTCGGGTGGTGTGTGGGGCCCTAGGACTTCCAGGTGTGTCCTCAATCTCCACCTCAGCACGGCAGATGGGGCAGTCAGGCTGGGAAGGGCTGGGTCCGGTGAGCCTTCCCTCTAGCTCCGCAAATGCTTTTAGCAGGGGTCGAAGGTCTGTTCCCCACATCTGGGCAAAGTTTCCAGGGAGGGGCTGAAATGGCCCCATTCAACCAGAAAGTCTGTGTGTGGAGGTGGGGCTGAAACCCACAGTCTGGCAGTCTGGAGCAGGCCTCACTCTTTTCCACCCTCCCCTATTCCGTGGTTTTCTCTTGGGCCTCTGCCAGCAGGCAGGACCTCAAGCCAGCTGAGCTCCCCCATGACTCTGATGCAAGCCGGGAGGTTCCCTGCCCAGGATCATGGCCTGAGCTGGGAGTGCAGCCTTCCTGTGGGGGCAGGGGTGCCCCTGGAGCACACTGCAGCTAGAACCCACTCCGAATTGCCCCTGAAGGCACACACACCTCAGTAGACTAATTCACAAATATCCCTTCTGTGCCCACAGGCAATGTGATCAAGAGCTGGGTATATGGGATGTGGCCTGCAGGCCCGTCCCTCAGGCCCCAGAGATCAATCTCTGACCATGCCAGGGAGAAGAATGCTGGTCGGAAGTCACCCACGGGGTGCCCAAGCTGGATCCATGTCCCTCCCCCTTGGGGTTTGCCCGCTCTGCTGGAGTCACCAGGCAAGTAGCACCAGGAATGGCTGGCAGGTAGGGAGCTCACAGTCTGAGCACCCCTCAGTCCACTGCAGGGCCCTAAAGAGAAAGGTCCGAGCCCTATTCCCTGTGGATGCCTCGGGTGTGGCTAAATCATCTCTCTCATCAGCTGTAGGTAGGGGAAGGGAAGGGGAGAATGAAGGACTATGTGGAGGAAGGACTGCACACCAGTAGTCTCCAACCCTCTCTCCGGGAGGCAGTTCGCCCAGAATGACCAGGCTCTGGAGTCTGGCAGATCTCCGAGGACCCACTGGACCCCTGTGGCTCCTGCAATCTTGGCTGGAGTTAGGAAATGTATGTGTGGGCACGAGCAAGGTGGATCCTGAGGAGTTGAGGACCCCAGGAAGGACAAAGGTGCCCAGTGGGTAGAGAAGCAACATGGCATCTGTTGACTGGCTTGGGTCTGTGGGGTGGGAGGCATCCCAAAGGGAGCTGGGAAACTGATGCCCTCTCTGCAAGAGGCTCTTCACTCACTGGCAGCAGCAGTCTCTGGGCTGTTGTTGGTAGGTCTCTCCAGCAGTCCGGGAGCCCACCAGCAGTCTGAGATGCAAGGGAGGGGAATTTTAACTGCTCCACCTACCCTTCTCTCTGGTCTCCAAGTTTCTTGGGGCTTAATCCCTGCCGATGCCTCTCTCCTTCCAGTTCTGCTCCACAACCTCTTCTTGTGGAGTCTCCTGTAGTTTCAGGCCCCCTTCCTTCTGACCCTTATCCAATCTATGTTTGTCTGTCTGTTTTTTTCTCTTTCATCTAAAACTTCTCCTTGCAGAGACACTCTGGCTGGATGTGCTTCTCATCCGCCGTCTTTCCTCTCCCCTCTGTTGCCGTATCATTTTATATGGAATAGAAATGTCTTTGAATTCAGATAGACTTTACTTAAGTCCTATTTCCACTCTTTCTAGCAATATGACCTTGAGTAAACCGCTTAAACTCTGAGACTCCAGTAACCGACCTGTAAAATATGGTTGATAATAATACCTACCTCATTAATTTTTTGTGAAGATTAAATAAAATGACATTCATAAAACACCTGGCACAGGGCCAGGTGCAATATAAATGATAAATGTTAGAGAAAAATAAGATCGCATTTATTATAACTTCGACGGAAAGATGTTACATTCCATTAAAATCTCTAAGGATTTGCCTATTTCGGACATTTCATATAAAGGAAACCATATAATATCTGTCCTTTTGTACCTGGCTTTTTTCACTTGCCATAATATTTCCAAGGTTTACTCATGTTGTAGCATGCATCAGTATTTTGTTCCTTTTTATGACTACAATTTTAAAAATGGAAAACGGCAAATATGTGGAAAAACTGGAACACGCATACATTGCAGGTGGGAATATAAAATGGTACAGGCACTGTTGAAAACAGTTTGGCAGTTCCTCAATAAATTAAACATAGAATTACCACATGACCCAGCAATTCCACTCCTAGGTATACACTTGAAAGAACTGAAAACAGGTATTCAAACACAAACTTGTGCAAGAATTTTCATAGCAGCACTATACATAATAGCAAAAAAGTAGAAACAACCCAAATGTCCATCAATGGATGAATGGATAAATAAAATGTGGTATATACATACAATGGAATATTTTTCAGCCTTAAAAAGCAAAGAAATTCTTATATATGCTACAACATGGATGAACTTTGAAGACATTATGCTAAGTGAAAGAAGCCAGACACAAAAGTACAAATATTGTATGATTCCACTTATATGAGTTATCTAGAACAGTCAAATTCATAGAGACAAAAAGTAGAATAGTGATTACCAAGGGCTGGGGGGAAAGAGTAATAGGGAGTAATTGTTTAATGGTTATAGAGTTTCAGTTTGGGAAGATGAGGAAGTTCTGGAAATAGATGGTGGTGACAGTTGTACAACACTGTGGATTTACTAAATGCCACCGAACTCTACACTTAACAATGGCTAAAATGTCAAATTTTATGTCATATATATTTTACCAAAATTTAAAAAGAGGCAAATATTTGAACAGCTCTTTCGCAAAAGAAGATATAGAAATGATAAGTAGCGTATGAAAAAATGCTCAACAACACATAAAAAAATGACATCATTAGTCACTAGGAAGATGCAAATAAAAACTGCAATGAGGTACCACTTCACACCACCACAGTGGTTAACACAAAAAAGACTGATGGCCAGTCATGGTGGCTCACACCTGTAATCCCAACCTTTTGGGAGGCTGACGGGGGAGGATTGCTTGAGGCTAGGAGTTTAAGACCAGCCTAGGCAATGTAGTGAGATCCCATCTCTACAAAAAGTAAGGAAAAAATATTAGCCAGGCTTGGTGGTCCGTACCTGTAGTCCTACCTACTCAGGAGGCTGAGGCAGGAGGATCACTTGAGCCCAGGAGTTCAATGCTGCGGCGAGCTGTGATTGTGCCACTGCACTCCAGCCTGGGCAACAAAGTGAGACCATGTCTTTAAAAAATATATATGAATGCATCAAAAATAAGATGGATTGCTGGGTGAACAGACATGTGATAAAGCAAATATAGCAAAATGTTAAAAACTACAGAAACTAAGTGTTGCATATATGTATATTCACTGAACCTGTCTATATGTTTAAAAATTATCACAATAAAATATTAAGGGAAAAAATCCCTGTGGGATGTGGTGACAGGGACTTTTATAACCTTAAATGTATTTATTAGAAATTTAGAAAATTTGAAAGTAAAAGAGCTTTTTAAATTAAAAGCTAGATCAAAAAATAAAAATAATTAAGATAAAATCAATAATGACCAAAATAGAAGGCAAATAATGATAAAACAATAGAGCAGATCAATAAAAGAAAATAATATTAATAGTTCTTTGAAAATACCAATAAAAATAGACAAATTTTTGGCAAATATGATTTCAAAAATAAAGGCACGAAGTAACATAGAAATGAAAGGGGACCAAACTACAGACAGAAGAGATTAAAAATTATTTTTAAAATACTATGTATAAGTTTTACACCAATAATTTTGAAAATCTAGGTGAAATGGATAATTTACAGGAAAATAAGTAACAAAAATTAGCCTAAGAAATAGAAAACTTAAATAGACCAATTAATCATAGAAGAATGTAAAATGATAATGATCTACCTCGAGAGTCACCAACCCCAAAAGTTTTGTGGATGAGTTTGACCAAATCACCTAGGAACGGATTAATCAAACTTTGTATCAATTTTTCCATTGCAAAGAAAAAAAAAGAGAAACTACACCACACAGCTACAAGGCTGATATAATCTTGATACCAAACTAGAAAGTAAAGGGAAAGAAAATTATAGGCCCACCTCACTTATGAACCTTGATATAAAAATGTATAACCTTGATACCAAAATTGGACAAGTGCAAGAAAACTACAGGCCAGCATATTCCACAGGAGTGCTAATGGCATTTTGGTTGAGACAATTCTTCATTTAGTATCCCTAGTTCCCATTTACTAAATGATAGTAGGACTTCTCCTCCTACACACATAGCCAATAAACTGTGACAACCAAAAGAACCCCCAGATATTTCCAAATGCTTCCTAGAGGGATGGTTTAGCCTGAGATTGAGGCTCAATGCTATAGGCAATTTCAATTATGAACACAGATACAAACATGCTAAATAAAATATTAGTCACTCAAATCCTGCAGTAGATTAAAAAAAGATACATAATGCTCCGATAGGTTAATCCTAGGAATGCAAGGAAGGTTTAACATTTATAGATCAGTCAATGTAGAACAGGGCACTAAATCCTTACTTGGAAAATTGTCCATTAAAGGGAAAAAGTGAAGCATTTATCCTGTCTTCCCTATAGGAACTGTATTTTAGGCTTACCAAACAGCCCTAGTAGATGAGGGATACTTCTTTTTGCAGAGCAATTGTAGCTAATTAATGCTGAAAAAATGATGGAATTAGAAAATCATTACTTTGAAACCCTAATGAAATAATTTTTTCAGGTAACAGTTATCAAAAGAATGGTAAAGTCATTAGGTAAAAGGATGATGGAGAACTTGACAATGGAGGGATCAGACTGTCACCACCTCATTCCACTTTTAATATTACTAAAAGTGAGACAACCATGCACCATGTAAAAGGAAATACATAGTATCACCATGAAATATTCTTGCTAAATAATAATTTTTAAAAACCTGAATGTAATCAAGTCTTTAGATCTAACTTCCAGTCTACAGGAAATAAAGACAATGTAGAAACAAGTAAAACACTTCAAGGAAGTAATCAGTCAAATCCATAACGTGGGACAGTCTACAGGAAAAATGGCAGGTTTCTTCAATAAGCCAAGGGCATGAAAATAAAAGGGAGGAGGGACTGTTTGGTTTTAGCTTTTAAAAAATTTAAATGAATAATGTACTTGTTAAAAGCATCTATATTATCTACATTTTAAGTAGGTCCAACAAGTTGAGTAAGAGGTTTTATTTGCTTTTCAAACTCCTTTTTCAAATAGTCACAAAAAAAGCATATGTAATCTGTGGTGCATTTTTAAATTAGATAAAATCTCAAATGTTGTTGTTTATTAAATATTACCTTCTTTAAACATGAAAAAAAATTAAAAATTTAAATGAAACTAAAGAGACATAGTCTAATACAATAAGTTGACCTCAGTTGGATCCTGATTCCAACAAACCTTAATGGTAAAAACATTTCTTTAGATAATCAGAAAAATCTGATTATTCACTGGGTATTAGTGTGATAATTCTTTTGTAATTATATAAGATATTCTTTTTGCTATAATTCTTTTGTTATGCATACTGAAATATTTAGGAGTGAAATCACATGATATTCATGATTAGCCTAAAATATTTCAGCACAAAAGAGGGAAAGAGGATAGTTGAAACAAGTATGGCGAAATGTTGATGGCTACTGAAGCTGAGTTACAGGTATGTAGGGGTCTACTGTATACTCTACTGTTGTGTGTATTTGGAAATTTTCATAATAGAAAGTTTTTTAAAGCTATTAATGCACTTTAATGCATTAACAATGTAAAGGGGAAAAAAACTAATATGTCCAACTTAAAGGTGATAAAGCAATTGATAAAATTTCACACCCACTTGTGTTTTTAAAAAGCCTCAAAAGAGTAAAAATTAAAGAAAACTTATTTCACTTAATAAAGGGTAACTGCCAGAAACCCACAGTAAACCTAACACTTAATGATAAAATTTTAGAAGCATTCCCATTAAAAGGAGAGAGAAGATAAAAATGTCTGATATCATTGCTACTACTCAATCTTATAGTGAGGTCCTAGACAATGCATTGAGACAAGAAAAATATATATGCTATACAGGCTGAAGACAAAGAGATAGAACTATCAATATTTGCACATAATCCATTTTCCTACCAAGGAAATCCAATAGAATCAATGAGAAAACTATTAGAATAAAAAGAGAATTTAGTAAAGTTGCTGGAGATAAAATCACATACAAAAATCAACAGCTTTCTTATACACCTTTAATAATTTATAAAATGAAAGAAAAAATCCTATTCACAGTAGCAACAAAAACTATAAAGTATCTAGACATTAAATTAAATAACAAGGTATGTTCAAGACATTTATGGAAAAAATTATGAAACATTGCTAAAGGACTTAAAAATTTGGATAAATGGGGAGCCATACCACATTTATTCATATAAAGGTAGATTCGTTAATGTAAAGATGCCAATTCTCCCCAGTTAAATCTGTAAACTCAATGCAATGCCAACAAAAACGCCAATAACATTCTACGTGAATGTGACAATATGATTTTAAAATCCACTTAAAATAGTAAATATGTAAACATGTAAGGATAACAAAAAAATTGAGGAAAGATTATAAAAATGTAGAAATTAAAACAATATGGTAGAGATGCAGGTATAAATAAACGGATCAGTACAACCAAATAGAAAATCCTGAAACAAACTCAAGTATGCATAAGGATCTATATTGATTAAAGGTAGCATTTAAAAGTCAGTGGAGAAAATAAAGAGAGAGACATGTAGAAAAATACTCATTGCAGCAGGTTTCACATTAGCAGAAATTTGGGGATAACCGTGTGAATGGGTAAATTCAGTCTATTTATTCTGTAGAATACTATGCAACAGTGAAGAACAAGCTAGATTTATATCTATCAACACGAAAAGCTCTCAGAAATAATGTTGGGTGAAAGTAGCAAGTAGCGGAACAATACAAATACCATGATACAATTTATATTTTTTAAAACCACTAAATAAGATCATATATTTGCCATATACATGTGCATGTGTGTAAAATGTTTGCAAAAAAATTTTAAAAGGTATGGGAGAAGTTATGTCAAACAGTGAGTAGGAATGAAGGAGGTGGGAAGGAAATCAATGATGATCAAAGGGGATTTTAGACTTCCTTGTAATGTCCTAATCTTTCAAAAGAAAAATGTATCCATGTATCATGTGTATAATTAAATCAATAAATAAGAAATAATTAAAAGGCCGCATAACAATATGAATGAGTCCAGTTATGCTAAAATTATATATATGTATGAGTACTTATTTATTCACACAAAATGCAAGGAAAGGGGACTGTAGGATACATACCAAACTATGAACAGTTGGCTGTTTGTTGTTGTTGTTTTTGTGGGATGGCAGAGAGGCAGCAGGAAAGGCAAGTTGCAAGATTTACTCTCTCTATACCTGTGTACAGTGATACATCATGGCACCTACATACCATGTTTTGATCTTTTATCATGAAAATATACTTATATAGTATTAAGTAATTAAAAAATAAAAACAAGGAGGCCGGGCGCGGTGGCTCACGCCTGTAATCCTAGCACTCTGGGAGGCCGAGGCGGGCGGATCGTTCTGAGCTCAGGAGTTCGAGACCAGCCTGAGCAAGAACGAGACCCCGTCTCTACCAAAAATAGAAAGAAATTAATTGGACAGCTAAAAATATATATAGAAAAAATTAGCCGGGCATGGTGGCGCGTGCCTGTAGTCCCAGCTCCTCGGGAGGCTGAGACAGTAGGATTGCTCGAGCCCAGGAGTTTGAGGTTGCTGTGAGCTAGGCTGACGCCACAGCACTCGCCCCAGGCAAGAGAGTATGACTCTGTCTCAAAAAAAATAAATAAATAAAAATAAAAAATAAATAAATAAAAACAAGGAAAAAGCCAAAGACACATTGTTAAGTGGAAAAAGCTAGTTGCAGGATAACACAATAATAATCCATTATGTAAAAAGCAAACCAACAAACAAAACTAAACTAAATATTTTGCATGCATTTATATATAGGTAGATGAAGTTGCAAATAAAATTAAGAACTGTTGTTAAATTTGGGGTGGAGTATTGGGTTGGGATAGAGGTAAAGGAAGATAATGAGGTGATTAAGAACACAGCTCCAACAATTATTAGCTGTAAGATCTCATGCAAATTACCTGACCTCTGTGCCTCAGTATTCCCATCTGTAAAGTGGAAAATATAACAGTACCTATCTCATGGAGTAAATGAATTAATCTATTCAAAGCATTTAGAATGATGCTGGGCAGAGTAAGGCCTATGTAAGCATTTACTCTCATTGTTACATATTTCTATATTTTCATAATTTTATAAGAAAATATTCATGTGCTGAGTCCAGCTCAGCACAGGGAACCCCAAACCAAGTAGCTCTGCAGAAATGAAGACAAAGTAGCCAATTATCAGGACAAGTGGCCACGGGGGACTCGATGCTTCTAAGATCAGAGAGCCCCATCCTTGGTGTGCACATTGCTTTTATTTGTACAACTCAAGATGGAATGAAGGAACTCAAGGGCAGGAAACAGATGGCCATTTACTCCCCAATCTCTATATTTTGAGAATGCTCTGTTCAAAGAACATTCCCAGACCTCCTACATGACTTCAGTCACTGGAGACAGGGCTGTTTACTTCAACCTCTCGGGCTGCTGATCAGACGGCTTTTTGTCAGGTTGGACTCGGCTTTCCTTCATCCATACCCGTTCAGCATCAAGGAAACAGCCAGCTCACAGTTCTGCTCCTATATTCATGTATTCCTCATGTAATTCCTCGTGTATTCCTTGTGTAATTTTAAAAATAAAATCTAAAATATAATATTAGAGAAAAAAAGAAAATTTTGTAAAATGGCACATTGCAAAATTAATATGCAATTAGGGACAAATTAAATGCCCACCAATAGGACAACAGTTAAATAAGTCATGATGCATCCATAACATGGAATATTATGTAACCCTTAAGAATGAGGTGGGTCTCTATATATGGACATGGAAATATGACTATTGTATATTTAAAATTTTTTGAAGTGGTAAAATGGTATGTATCATTTTAATATATATGTATACATCTATTATGTGTTTACATATTGTACATGTGCATTTTATATATATGTGTTGAGTGTGTACACATATACACACAGACACATATACACTAACATATGCACAAATTGGCCTTTCACAATTTACCCTATATACTTTTGTGTTGTCTTTTTTATAATAAGTGTATAGTTATTACTTAAGAAACAAACACACAAATACTGAGAAAGCTGATGACATCATTCACCCAATCAAAACCCTTTAATAGGAATATTCCCATTGCTCCTAGTATAAAGCCCAAAATACTTAAGAGAGCCTGTCATCCAGCCTCAGCTCACATTAACTCTCCTATGGCTAGACTAGAGCATCATTTAGCATGCTCTAACCACAGGAGAAGTCTTTCAATTCTTCAAATCATTATACATGTTCTAGCTTCAGGTCTTTGCACATGCTGTTTCCTCTATCTAGAACACTTCCTCCACCCACCCATCATCCACCTCCATCTACCCCAATTTATCCAGTTCTCATCACTTCTTCAGGGAAGCCTTCCCTGACATTCCAGACAGGGTCAGATCCCCCTGTTCATAAGCACTTACAGAACCCTTATTTTTCCTTCATAGCTATTATCACAGTTTGCAGCTTTCTAGTTATAGGTAGGGTTACAAATGTCTGTTAACACTTGGGCTCTTGTCTGTCTTGTTATATCCTGACATCTAGTAAGAGCTTAGCAAATATTTGTGAAATAAATGACTGTTCCCCATTAATCAGGATGGACCTTGGCTTTAGCACTGTTTCTATTTTCCTCTCCATTTCAACCTCTGCCATCATATAAGCAACATCAATGTCTGTTGATAGCACACCCAACATGCTAGACTCACTGTCCTTTGGTCTCCTTTACTTCAACAGCCTCTGACTACATGCCACTTCACATACTCTTTCTAGCCATTAGTGCCCTAAACCATCCAATAAACACTGGAGCTGCTCCACTTTAGAATTCGTGAACTCGACTAGCCCAATCTCTGGCTAGAACTTCCTATCTCTCTTACTTGTTGGTACTCAGAATACCCACTCCTCATTTTCATCAAGATCTCCCATCCTTTGATTTCTCTCATTCTCTAGCTCATTATCATCTCATGGCTTTACTTCCTATTCTCTAGGTGCCATGGTGCATCACTTCAACCACTCTCTTGCTAAAAGCTTCACTGCTCTTACCATTTTTAATCTACCATTTATTGAGCAGTTACTATGAGCTGCTTTACGTGCATTACCTCTGCAATGCCTCACAAAACCTTTGAGGTTGATATAACCATTGTCCTCTTTTACTGAACTGATAAATTCAGTAAAGTTACAAAATACAAAATCAACATACAAAAATCAGTAGAATTTCTATATGCCAACAGGCAACAGTCTGAAAAAGAAACCAAGAAAGTAATCCCATTTATAATAGCTACAAATAAAATAAAAAACCTGGGAATAAACTTAACCAAAGAAGTGAAAGATCTCTACAACGAAAACTATAAAACACTGATGAAGGGGGGGAGAAAAATGGCGGAGTTAAGG
>RJWJ010025281.1:0-24044 GCA_004363605.1 Indri indri
TAGCTGGGACTACAGGCATGCGCCACCATGCCCGGCTGATTTTTTCTATATATATTTTTAGCTGTCCAATTAATTTCTTTCTATTTTTGGTAGAGACGGGGTCTCGCTCTTGCTCAGGCTGGTCTCGAACTCCTGAGCTCAGGACAATCCGCCCGCCTCGGCCTCCCAGAGTGCTAGGATTACAGGCGTGAGCCACCGCGCCCGGCCCATGAGTACTCATTTTTTTAAGCACATCTATACCCTGAGCCGTTTAACAATGTTGTGGAAACTCGTCTAATTTTGCTAATGCTTGTCCAAGTCTATCCTGGCAGGGAGAAATAAATTAATAATTCTAAGTCTAGGCAAAATAAAGACAGGTTGACTTTGGCTACCTTTGATTATATTGGGGGCCCCGGATTCCTACTTCTGTATCTTTCCTGTCAACAGAGCTAAGATTATGGACCAATATGGCCCATAGGAAGGGAAATAAAGATCCTGAAAGATCTGCAGCTTAGCATCTCACAATCCACATAGGTTACATTTAGGTCACTGGTCCTACCAAACCTTGTCAGCTTCAATAGTAAGGCTTTGTTTTTTCTTTTTCTTTTTTTTTTTTTTAATTCAGTCTTTGTAGAGACTGTCAAAAATTGCCAATGCCAACTATATTTTAAGTCCTCATGGCAGGGTATTGGGAAAAGTTTTCAATTAGCAATAATTGCACCTCGGACAAACCTCATTGGCTACGATACTGCCACAGCGCAAAGCTTGGCTTTGTTTCCTTGATCAAACCTCTTATTTGTACTTTAGTTCTAACAACTGAGCATCTACCTTGACCTCTTTATTTGGGAGATTCTGCCTAGGGTCCTTGCTTGATATTCCAGTCAAGGCTCTTGCTCCTAGGGACAAGAATCTTACCCTTAACCCTCAGCCTCCTATGGCTGGATCTCTGCTACTTTTCTTATATAATCACTACCTTGAACTTAGGCTCATTTCTGCTGCTAGGCTCCTGAGAGACTATGTTCAAGCCATTTGCTAGATCATTTCTTGCCTATTTTGCCTATTTCTGGATCTTTCTGAAAAACTAGCTCATTACTAGACTCCAGAATTCCCTTATATTATGATCTAATGTATCTGGCCATCAAACCTTCCTGACATTGAATCACTGCTAATTTGTAGTTCCTCAGTTAGCTGACCCCAACACTTGCCTTACTTGGTCTATCTGGTCTTTAGACCTTAGTCATCCCTGGTCTGGTCCATCTTACTATCTGCCCAATAAGTGTATAGGAAGGCCATCACTCCAAAGCACTTCTCAAATTTTAACATGCATAGGAATCTCCTGGGGATCTTGTCAAAATGGAGATTCTGATTTAGTAGATTTGGGGTAGGGCTAAGATTCTAGCAAGTGCCTATGTGATGCTGTTGCTGGTGACCCATGAGCCCCACTTTAAGTACTAAGTTCTTAGAGCAGCACTCTCTAAAACAGCAGCCACTAGCTACATGTAGCTACTAAGCACTTGCAATGTCACTAGTCTGAACTAAGGTGTACTGTATGTATGGAAGAATACAGGCTTTGGAGACTTATTACAAAAAAAGAATGTCGAATAGCTCATTAATATTTTTATGTTATATATATATGTTGAGTTTTTTTTCTTGAGATAGAGTCTTGCTCTGTTGTCCCAGGTAGAGTGCAGTGGCATCATCACTGCAACCTCAAACTCCTGGATTCACGCAATCCTCCTGCCTCAGCCTCCCAAGTAGCTGGGACTACAAGGGTACACCACCACACCCAGCTAATTTTTCTATTTTTAGTAGAGATGAGGTGTCACTCTTGCTCAGGCTGGTCTCAAACTCCTGATCTCAAGCGATCCTCCCCGCCTTGGCCTCCCTAGGATTACAGGGCTGAGCCACTATGCCCAGTCTATATTGAATATATTTTGCAATGATAAAATTTTACTCATAATTGGGTTAAACATATAGTATATAAATATACAATTAGAATTAATTTTACCTATTTCTTTCTTTCTTTTTTTTTTTTAAGAGATGGAGTCTCATAATGTTGCCCAGGCTGGAGAGTACAGTGGCTGGGCTCAAGCGATACTCCCACCTCAGCCTCTCGAGGAGCTGGGACTACAGCAGGTACGTGCCTCCGTGCCCAGCCCTATTTCTTTTTACTTTTAAAAAATGTAGCTGCTAGAAAATTTAAGTTGCATCTATAGCTCGCATTACATCTCTTTGGACAGCACTGCTCTAGATCTTCCAAAAAGTATTACACATTTCACTTGTTGTTGGGAAACTTCAAGATAATGCAGGGATGGCTTTTTTCTAGACTGGTACTATTATCTTTTCGGTAATCTTCGTGAAAGATTTCAGAACTGTAGGCTTATTCAGGTCAATAAAGCTGTCTTATTTTTAGCAAACAGAGTTCATCTTGAGAAAATACAATAAATGCTTGGGGGTATTTTGATCATATAGATCAAAGTGTTATTCAGATTACAAAGGTATTACAGAAGAGAGTTCATGGAAAAGTTGATTTCTACAGGCATTATACTGGACTTTTAATTCTAACATATTATTCAAAACAATGTAAAATATGGCTGGTTCTCCTACTGCCTATCATATTCTCCATATTAGGAGTTGCATGCTTTCCTCACTGTCCCCTAGTTGCCAACTCTAACCCTCTCAATATCAACAGCTGTCTTTGCCTCCAACTTCACTGAACTCAAAGCACCTCAACTTCCCCTGTGAAAATCTTTCTGTAGAATTACTCTCCTTTCCTTTATTACTATTTGAGTAACAATCACCTTTCTTTCTTGTGTCTATTTTCTATTTCCAATCCTTCTGCTTCTTCTTGGACCTCCTCTCTCTTGCAAATGTCTTCTCCTCTCCTAGGGCTCCTTTCTTTTCTAACACGACCCCTATACACATATGCAAAGTTATTTTCCTTTTCCTGGATGTATTCTATTTTCTTCTCTTTTTACCTTTGCTCATATTATTTCCTCTGCCTGTAATTTCTTTCTTCCACAAGCTTTCAAAGTAACTAACATTTATAATTTCATCTTTTCTTAACTCACTGTAACAGTATATTCAGTATTCATTACTCAAGGCGTCAGGAAACCATACAGTTCATTTCAGAAAGATCCTCATCAAGGGACAGTGAAAGTCCCAGCACTTAAAAGGTTAATCTTCAACTATCTGTAACCTTGTAAATACTGGTAATTTCTTATTATGTTTTCAACCTGTAAAGAAAGTGGTCTTACTCTATAGTTTGAGAAGTACTACTCTAGAGTAGTACTTATGAAGAAAGTATCAACCTGTGAAGAAAGTGGTCTTACCCCATAGCTTGAGAAGTACTACTCTAGAGGCCACAAGTCATAAAACTAAAAATTCTTGAAGTAGAGAGATAAAGCTGTGTGGCCATGGCACGTGGCCAGGGGGAAGGGACTGAGGAATCAGAAGGAAACTGTTGGGAACAGATCTAGGCCAGTGGGATGGATGACACAGGAAAGGGGTAAAAGACAGTGGAAATTGCCTTCTGGATCCTTATTGGTAATAGGAAGAAAAAGAATTCACAAGGAGGAAGGCACTAGCCATCTGGCAGACTTGTGCTCAAAGGGTACCCCTCCAAAGGGAATAGGTTTCCTTCAGCTTCAGCTAGCTCTCATTATCCTTAGAGCAGCAACTGTTCCCTTTTTTAACTTATGGAAACATCCTAAGAATCTGATAAAAATTATGGAATGTCTTCTTGGAAAAATGTACATACCCATAGTTTTGAATACGACTAAATTTAAGACTGAATATAATTTTAGGAAATTTATAAAGATCATTCATGAACTCCAAGTTAAGAACTCTTGAACTAAAAAATTCTTCAAAGGATCCATAAGAAATTGATAATTATGGTTGTTTGGGAAGGGAAGAGGGACTCAGAGGTTTTGGGGTGAGAGGGCAATAACTTTGTATCATATAACTTTTTGTGTTAATAAACTTATTACCAGGTACATGGTTTGCTTTTTCTGTTAAAAAAGAAAAAATAGGCTGAGCACGGTGGCTCACAGCTGTAATCCTAGCACTTTGGGAGGGCAAGGCAGGAGAATTGCTTGAGGCCAGGAGTTCAAGACCAGCCTGTGCAACATGGTGAGACCACTGCTCGCGCACGCGCACACACACAAAATTTAAAAATTAGCCAGGCATGGTGGTATAAGCCTATAGTCCTAGCTACTTGGGAGGCTGAGGCAGGAGGATCACCTGAGCCCAGGAGACTAAGGAGGCTATAGTGAGCTATGATCATGCCACTGCACTCCAGCCTGGACAGCACAGTGAGACCCTGTCTCAAAAAAAAAAGAAAAAACTGATATCAGATCCTTCCCTATTTTTACAAGGATTATGAAGCAGACAAACACTGAACCTAATAAGAGGGAAAGCAGAAGGACACGCAAAAATGAACAGAAGGGAGAAACTGAGAAGGTTGAAACATAATTTGCTTATTTTACAATCACTTGCAATCTGCTTTCACCCATGGACGCAAAAAACAAACAGCTATTCAAAGTGATTTTATATCCCACTAGATATGTCAAAACTTTACCAGGAACTATGGCTACAATCCACTTATGATGACTTTATATCATGAATGTACTTACGAATGACAGAATGAAATAGAGTTGGATTTTTCTTTGTCACTTAATTGATGAAGCTTCTATAAAGTTAGGTATTTCCCGTGTTATAAAGGACAGACAGAAAAGCAAATAACAGAGTCACATAAAATATTCAAACTTACTTGCAAAATATGTGGTCACACTTTGTAGAAACAGGTTCTTTGATCAACTCCAGACTAGATAGGTAGGAAAAAAAAAAAGAGAAAATAAGTGAAACTTAATATTTAAAAATATTCTGGTTGGGCAAGGTGGCTCACATCTGTAATCCTAGTACTTTGGGAGGCCAAGGCAGGATTGCTTGAGCCCAGGAGTTCAAGAGCAGCCTGAGCAAGGGCAAGACCTCCTCTCTACAAAAAACAGAAAAATTAGCTAGGCACGGTGGTGTGCACCTGTAGTCCCAGCTACTCGGGAGGCTGAGACAGGTGAATCACTTGAGCCCAGGAGTTTGAGGTTACATTGAGCTATGATGACCCCACTGCACTCTATCCCCAGTGACAGAGACCCTATCTCAATCAATAAATTCTTAGTAAAAAAAAGTTCCACTTTAAGCTGCTATAACTGACTCAAGGTAAGGCTTTAAGTTCATTCAATAAACATTATTAAATATCTGCTGTGCTACGAGGTAAGAATACAGCTAAGAAGATGATCCCTACCTTCAATGAGCTTTCAGAAATCAAAACAATTATATTGATCTATTCAATACTCTATATTATCTTCAGTGTTTAAAAGATTAGCTGACAATACTTCATTTGTTTTCAATTATATATATATATATATATATATTTCTTTTTCTTTTTTTTTTTTTTTGAGACAGAGTCTCATTCTGTTGCCCAGCCTAGAGTGCCATGGCATCAGCCTTGCTCACAGCAACTTCAAATTCCTGGGTTCAAGCGAGCCTCCTACACCAGCTCTGCACTACCGTGCCCGGCTAATTTTTTCTATTTTTAGTAGAGACGGGGTCTGACTCTTGCTCAGGCTGGTCTCAAACTACTGAGCTCAAGCAACCCTCCCGCTTCAGCCTCCCAGAGTGCTAGGATTACAGGCGTGAGCCACCGTGCCCAGCCCTGGAGTCTCTTTTAATCTATACATTTCCCTTCCTTTTTTTTCCTTTGTCATTTACTTTAAAAATCAGGTCATTTGACCTGTAGAAATTTCTACATTCTGGATTTTGCTGATTGTAACCCCATGGTGTGGTTTAACATGTTCCTCTAGCCTCTTTATTCCCTGTAAACTAGATCTATAGGCTTAATCAAATTTGGGTTCGATTTTTTGGCAAGAACGCCTTACAGATGATACTGTATACTTTTATTAGATTACTTCAGGAGGGTCATGATGTTTGGCTTGTGATTACTTTGTAAAAAAAATGATGTAATAAATACTCATTAAAGGAAATTAGAAAATATTAAAATAAACTTAGAAAAATACAAAAAATTTGAGAAAATATATCACCCAAATTTCCATCTGTTTATCCACAAAATCTCAAGGCCTTCCTGAGATTAATTCATTTATTAACATAACAAATATTTATTGAGCATCTACTACTACATGCAAGCAATGTTCTCGGAGATGGAAATACAGCAGTGAACAAAATAAAGCCTGCCTTCATAGAGCTTACATTCTAGTTGTGGTAAACAGTTGATAGAGAAATAAAGACTATATGGAAATAAGTGTTAAAGAGAATAATTAAGCAGGGTAAGGGGAAACAGGGAGTGCAATGCATATGTGTTGGGGGAAAGGCCTCACTGAGAAGGTGACACTGGAAGACAGCCGAATAATGTGACGAAACAAGGTATGTAACAACTGGGGAAAGAGCATACCAGCAGAGGGAGCAGGGAGGACAAATCCTGAATAGGATCATGCCTGCAGGACAGCAGGTAGGCCAGGGTGCTAGGATTGGGGGGATGTAGTAGGAAGACATCAGAGAGGTAGCTGGGAAACCGAGCAGGTAAGAACCCGTAGGGTATTTTAAGTCTTTAGCTTTATTCTGAATGTGAGCTTACAAAACTGAGTTTTGGTAAGGTTCAGGCAGGACATTAAAGAACAGGTAACCTGGTAGTGTGACAGAAATGCAGTTCTTTTCGTTAAACATTTAACTTTTTAGAAAAGGATCACAAGAAAGCTCGGGGACAATAGACTTATTGTGAAGGGTTTGGTAATATAACTCTTGTAATCATGGGGTTTCTGACGCAGCACAGGGCAATGAAAGGAAAAACACTGGACTAAGTCGGAAGGCTGGGTTTCCACTACCAATTGTCTTTATTAGCAGAGCAACCTTTGGCCAACTCCACCTGAACCTCAGTTTCCTTCTGTCACCCACCCTGCCAGTCTCCTTGGGCTATTGCAAGAATAAAATTAAATGCTACTTGGGAAGATGCTTCACAATGTAAGATAACTTGTACCAATGTTGGTATTATTACCGGGACAAAATATGACTTTAAAAAGAAAAACAACCCTGACAAAGAGAACTCTGATTTGTTACTAAGTCAGTCACTATTTCGAGATAAGTTAGATATCAAAGAAATTCTCAGTAAAAGAGAAACTGGATTTAGCTATGATACCAGATGGCTTTCATTCTCACCACTGACTCAATTCTGAAATAATTATATTTCAGTATGGTAATTATAATCCAGGCTATACAAACACACTATAAACACAAACTTTGAACACATGAAAACTCCAATATGTAAAAAGGTAATGACTGTTGAAGGAAGAGTGTGAATAAGGAACAGGAAAAAGATTAAAATGTTCCTCTTCTATGTCCTGATGAGAGTAAATGTTTACTAAAAGCGATTCGAATATTTTAAACACTTTTCAAACCAAACAATATTTTAGGCCTACTGCATATTTGCAGTTTTGCTTCCAACTTGGGTAAATGACTGAAAAATAAAGCTAGGTTTAGGTCTGAAAAACAACCCAACAGGGCACACATTTTATCGAATTCTTCTGAAAGTCAAGAATTTCATATAGTCATATGGAAAAAGTTAGAAAGAACAACCAATTATCAGAAATAACTGCCATAGTGACTTAGAGACCAGTAAAAGGAAGAGGCCAGTTCAGGAGACCTAAAACCTACCCTATGGCTACCACAAATACCACTGTTTCCAGTCACAATCAAAAATCACAATATTAAGACATAACTGCAGGCCGGGCGCGGTGGCTCATGCCTGTAATCCTAGCACTCTGGGAGGCCGCGGCGGGCGGATTGTTCTGAGCTCAGGAGTTCGAGACCAGCCTGAGCAAGAGCGACAGCCCGTCTCTACCAAAAAATAGAAAGAAATTAATTGGACGGCTAAAAATATGTATAGAAAAAATTAGCCGGGCATGGTGGCATATGCCTGTAGTCCCAGCTACTCGGGAGGCTGAGACAGTAGGATTGCTCGAGCCCAGGAGTTTGAGGTTGCTGTGAGCTAGGCTGATGCCACGGCACTCACCCCAGGCAAGAGAGTGAGACTCTGTCTCAACAACAACAACAAAAAAAGACATAACTGCAAATTGTGCTATTCTGGGCACTGTTTAAAAAAAAAAAAAGGGAGGTGAAGTAGGTACGATCCTCATCCTAGAACTTCCCATAAAAATGAGTTTAAAAATTATTAAAAATTAATCTATTTCTAACAGAAAAGGAAAAATGATAAGCTAGAAAATACACAATAGTTGACTGACAATAAAAATTTAGCATTAACTTTTATTCTTGCATTTTTAATTTTTATGTATCTGAGTTTTTAAATTGGTTTAATTTGCCAGAATAAGAAAGAATATTATATTTTTAAGACTGAGTCTCATAGAAATGTTAAAAAAAAAAAAATGGAACCAAATGCAACACTATTGAAGATTTTTTTCTTTTCATAGGGATGGAGTCTCAGTATGTTGCCCAGGCTGGCCTTGACCTCCTGGGCTCAAGCAATCTTCCCTCCTCAGCCTCCCAAAGTGCTGGGATTACAGGCATGAGCCACTGTGCCCAGCTACTGAGGATTTCTTGATCACTATAATTATCTTGAATAAGTTTTCTGCTTTTTCAAAACAATTTTTTTTCACAATATCATTTCCTGTTTCCCTAGCTCTAATGTTTCATAAATTAGGCTGTAAACCTTGTTTTGCTATTATTTTTATTTAGCTAAAATATTGAGGGGCAGGGGAGATGATTATTTATAAATCTTGTATCTCTGAAAACACAACTTGCATTTTCCTTAATGTTGCTGACTCCAAATATGAAAAACAACTTTCATGAAGCACAAAGGAAAATTTCCTTATTTATTGAGGGTAAGGGGAAACAGGTGTAACTTTTCAGTTTATTTTTTGAATGTTACCCACCACTAACCATCACTATATTTAAAAACATTAAACTATCGAAGAACCAACTCTAAGGCCGGGCGCGGTGGCTCACGCCTGTAATCCTAGCACTCTGGGAGGCCGCAGAGGGCGGATTGTTCTGAGCTCAGGAGTTCAAGACCAGCCTGAGCAAGAGCGAGACCCCGTCTCTACCAAAAATAGAAAGAAATTAATTGGACGGCTAAAAATTTATATAGAAAAAATTAGCCAGGCATGGTGGCACATGCTTATAGTCCCAGCTACTTGGGAGGCTGAGACAGTAGGATTGCTTGAGCCCAGGAGTTTGAGGTTGCTATGAGCTAGGCTGACGCCATGGCACTTGCCCCAGGCAAGAGAGTGAGACTCTGTCTAAAAAAAAAAAAAAAAAAGAACCAACTCTATTATTTAATTCATTCAATAAATGTTTATTCAGTGGCTACTCAATTTTGTTTATTTATTTACTTATTTTGAGGCGGAGTCTTGCTCTATCACTCCAGTAGAGTGCAGTGGTATCATCATAGCTCACAGCAACCTCAAATTCCTGGGCTCAGGTGATACTCCTGTCTCAGCCTCCCGAGTAGCTGGGACTACAGGCACGTGCTGGGACACCCAGCTAATTTTTTCTATTTTTACTAGAGATGGGGGTCTCACTCTTGCTCAGGCTGGCCTTGAACTCCTGAGCTCAAGCAATCCTCCCACCTTGGCCTCCCAGAATGCTAGTATTACAGGCGTGAGCCACTGGTGCCTGGCCTTGTTTATTATTTAATTCATTCAATAAATGTTTATTGAATGGCTACTATGTTCCAAGTAATCTTCTAACTGCTGAGGATACACAAGTATATAAACAAACAAACACCTCTGCCCTCATGGAGTTTACATTCTGTGGTGGTAGAGATAAAGGATGAATAAAGCACATAAAATGTCAGATAGTAGTAAGTGTTCTGGAGAAAAACAAAGCAGGAAAGGGATAAGGAGTGTGTTGGGTGTTGCAGTTTTATATAGAAATGCCTCTTTGAAAAGGTGCTATTTCAATCAAGATTTTCAAGCCATGCATTCTCAGGGGAATAACATTCCAGGCTGAGGGAACAGCAAGCGTAAATAGCTCAGAGGCAAGAGACTATGTCACATGTCTGAAGAACAGTTAAAAAGGCCAGAATGACCAGAGTAGAGAATAATAAGAGGGGAAAGGGTAGGCAAAAATTCTTCTAATTTTCCTTTCTGGCTTTTTACCAAGAGATTCTGATATATGACTTTTCATTTCTTTTATAGATTTAAGAGAAACTTTAGAGATCATTTAATGAATGCTTTGGGTTCTTAACCTTTGTTGTGCCATGGACCCCCTTCTCAAAGTAATGCTCTTAAATGCATAAAAGAAAAAATTTCACAAAAAAGTAATTGTATTGAAATACAGTTCTATCTATAGGTTTCCTAGGGTTCTGAAGGGTCTGCAAGTTAAGAACTCCTGAATACACACAAGGGAACTTTCTAGGGTAATGGAAATGTTCTGTATCTTGATTAGGGATTGGGTTACACAGATATGGTCATCTGTCAAAACTCATTGACTTGCACAGTTAAGATCTCTGTATTCCACTGTAAGTTATACATCAATTAAAAAAAAAAACTTGAATAGTCCAGGTTCTTCTTCATTTTATAGATAAAGAAAAACAAAAGCTCAGAATCAGACTTGCTAAAGACTTTAATCACTTGCAGGATTCTTATTTAAATGTACTTCCAGGCCGGGCACAGTGGCTCACACCTGTAATCCTAGCACTCTGGGAGGCCGAGGTGGGCGGATCGTTCTGAGCTCAGGAGTTCGAGACCAGCCTGAGCAAGAGCGAGACCCCATCTCTACCAAAAATAGAAAGAAAATTAATTGGGCAGCTAAAAATATGTAGAGAAAAAAAAAAAATTAGCCGGGCATGGTGGCGCATGCCTGTAGTCCCAGCCAGTCGGGAGGCTTAGACAGTAGGATTGTTCGAGCCCAGGAGTTCAAGGTTGCTGTGAGCTAGGCTGACGCCACGGCACTCGCCCCAGGCAAGAAAGTGAGACTCTGTCTCAAAAAAAAAAAAAATAAAAAAAATAAATGTACTTCCAAAGACTTATCCCCTCACAGACACCAATCATTGGTGATTTTATTTTGCCATTCCGAATGCTCAAACTGGTTTTAGACCTGGAAAATAAGGCCAAATGCCACTTAATCCAAACCAGATTCCCTGCCCCCAATGTGTGTGTTGAGGAGGGAAAGGGAGGAAGAGAGGCAGAATGGAGAAAAAAGAGTAATTTTCTACATTTTAAAAGCACTTCGGTTAAGAAAAGCAGCAATTCTAATAGCCTGATCTTAATAGACATATTTTTTCTGCCTACTATGTAAGGTCAATTCCATTCATTCGCATAGGAGATAATCATATGAGGAAGAATCCCAAATTAATAAACTCTTCTGCTAACTTACCAGATTGGGCACTCTAAAATTTTCTGCATAGCATTAAGGACATTTTGTACTTCTTGAACGGGAACTGCAGATAAATCCATCTTTCTGTTCTGATGAACTTTAATACATCTAAAAAACATAAATATATATATTAAAAAACCACTTAGGTTTATAAAAATGACAGCTTAATTTTATTAAGTATCATTTTTAAATAAGAGAAACTTAAGATTGAAGCGTTTTAAAATTATACCAACCACAGAACTAAATAACAATAGCCTTTATTTTTAAAGATTCTAGAAGTTGCTTTTTGTAATTAAACAATTTGAGGCCGGGCGCGGTGGCTCACGCCTGTAATCCCAGCTCTCTGGGAGGCCGAGGCTGGCGGATCGTTTGAGCTCAGGAGTTCGAAACCAGCCTGAGCAAGAGGAGGCCCCCTCTCTACTAAAAATAGAAAGAAATTAATTGGACAACTAAAAATATATAGAAAAACATTAGCCGGGCATGGTGGCGCATGCCTGTAGTCCCAGCTACTCGGGAGGCTGAGGCAGGAGGATCGCTTGAGCCCAGGAGTTTGAGGTTGCTGTGAGCTAGGATGATGCACGGCACTCTAGCCTGGGCAACATAGTGAGACTCTGTCTCAAAAAAAAAAAAAAAAAAAAACCAGTTTGAATTCTCTATTTTTTCACATACAGCTTCCAAGCTCTTCCTTTTTGGGTCTTTTCCTTCCTCCAAGAAGGGAAAGCCACAGTGGAGTGTCGTGGCCCGCCTAGGGACGAGGAATGAACAAAGAAAGACAAAAAGACATACACACATAAAGACGGTACAAGACTGCAGCCTTCCTGCTGCAGCGTCTTTATTTATAACACAGCCTGTTTGGCAACTGTCCCACTGCAATTTCCTTGTTCCCACCCTGTCCCGACTCAGCACGCCCTATTCCTTGTTGTTTTGTCTCCGGAGAGCCGATGTTTGCATCCGAAGCTCTCTAGCCCCTTCTGTTTGCAGGGTCAGGGCGCCCTGGCTCAAGTGCAAGCCCCCAGGCATGTTCTCAGAACAAAACAACAAGGAAACATTCCCAGCTCCAGGCTACATATGACCCGAAATGTCCTCTACAGTGGAGTGACTAACCAGATGGGTGTTAGTAGCCTCAGCTTTCTCCAATCATCCTGGCTGTTTTCTATTTCTTACTTAAAACCAAAACCAACAAGGACAAAACCAACATAACCAATGCTTCCCCACCCCTACCCTTCCCCAGTGACCTGTACTCATCTCAGGATCCTCCTCAAGCACATGCCTGCTGGCAGCACGTTACTACCAAAGCCCCTCTACTTGTTTCTTGTCCCTTCTCAGAAACGTGTATGGATCCAGGCTTTTTCTTTTTTTGAGACAGAGTCTCACTCTGTCGCCCGGGCTAGAGTGCCCTGGTATCAGCCTAGCTCACAGCAACCTCAAACTCCTGGGCTCAAGCGATCCTCTTGCCCCAGCCTCCCGAGTAGCTGGAACAACAGGCATGCACCACCACACCCGGCTAATTTTTACTATTTTTAGTAGAGACGGGGGTCTCACTCTTGCTCAGGCTGAGCTCGAGTGATCCTCCCGCCTCGGCCTCCCAGGGGGCTAGGATTACAGGCGTGAGCCACCGTGCCGGGCCTGGATCCAGTTCTTAAGGGTCCTCCCTCCCACAAAATCCTATCTCCTCCCTTTCCCTGCCCTCTCTTCCTCCTATATACCAGCCTGTATACTCGTAGTGTCCCCCTCAAGGCATATTCCAGTTCCTATTACCAGGATTCCCTCTCGGACACACCGTGCCCCCTTCCTTATCTTCGACGCTTCCCTTGCGACCCACAACTGCCCTCAGGTTCATAACGTCTTAGGCCCCTCAAGTTTCACCCCCCAGCCCAATAAACACCATCTTCTCTCTTTCAGGAGTCCACTCTCCCCATACCTGTTTCCTGCCTGTCGCCCGGAGCACCCTTTGGGCCCCTCTCCGTTCCCCGGGATTCTACAACCTTTACTCAGAGCAAAGCGTCCGGGCTCCTGGGCCCAAGGGCCGAGTATCTGACAGACCCCCGGAACTGACCTCGGTCCAGAACGTTGCAACCAGCTAAGCCGCGCAGTCGCAGTTTCAATTTATCTGTAATTCCCGCGCTTTCTTGTCGCCACGGAAACCAGCCGCTGACGCCGAGCGATAGCCTCTCAGAATACGAGATCACGACACGTTACGGAAGGGCGGGACAGAAAGAGCCGAGAGTCTTTCGGGGCTCCGATTGCTCATTGGCATTTTGTCCCCGCATGACGTAATTAGAAAGAGACGGAAGAGAAAGAATTCGACCTGAGTTTGTTGTTAGGCTCCCGCCCCCTCGCCCCTACGTTTCCAGCTGCGGCTTATTACGTCACAGTAATTGCTGTGCGAGGGTCAGAATCGCTACCTGAGGCCCAAATATGAGCGCAAGATAGGGCCCAAAGCAGTCGTAAGAAGAGGCCCGCTTTCCCTGCCTCTTTCCGCCGCAATAGACGTCTCCAGTTTAGGTAAATAAAAGGACTGCAGAGGGAGGAAAACTACGATTTCCAGCATGCATTGCGGAACGAAAGGCCTTCGCCATAGTGTTCCTTCGAAACTGTAGTCTTACGGAAAGCCGCTTCCGATACCGGAAGTGGGCACAATTCTCACGGAAAGCTAGTTGATAGATTGGAGACCTCCCGCGGTTATGCATTTCAACAGCTATGGATTGGACTGTTATGTCCTCGTATCTTGATAGCGGAGAATAGGTTAAAGAACCTACAAGTCCTAGGAAAACTACATTTCCCATCCAACCCTGCGAGCTTCGGGCAAGTAATCCTCTAAGGTCAGTGGCCTGAGGGAACGCAGAGGGCACGGCATTTGCCTAGGAAGGGGAAATCCGCTCCGGCACACGTCTGCGCACTCGTGGATCCGCCCCTCTGCCCCAGTGTTTGTTATTGTTTTGCGGGTTCGGGTTGTTTCTGCGCCATCCCCGCCGACGCAGTCTCGACCAATCAATGGGGTGGTAGTTTTGAGGGACAAGTGGTAAGAGCCAATCATCTTGTCGGAAACTTAGAGAAACAGGGGACTAGTCCCTGTCTCTATCCGCCATGTTAGATTTATCCCGCAGGGGTAGCGGCGGAGCTGGCAGTGAGCTGTCCTTACTGCGGCCTCCGGCAGGCGACCCCCGGGGGCAGGAAGCTGGTAAGGAAGCAGCGGCGGTTAACTAGGGCTGGGGTCACGTCGCACTAAGAGGGCTTGGGGAAGTTCAAGAGAGAAATCCTGCAAAGAAGAGGGGAGACTTTTTCCGTGTCCGGGCCAGCGGATCTTTTTAGTGACTGGATGAGAGAGCCGTTCGTGTTTTGAGGGACCGAGGGAGTGGATAGCGCCGGAGAGATGGGGGGTCGGTGATTCAGAGCGCCCGGCTTCTGCTAATGGAAGGCCAAGACTCCCCAGTACAGAGGGCCGGGGCAAAGAAATGAGAGTCTTCATGGGGTGGTGACACTGTCTTGGGGACATGGGGTACTAGGAAACGAGAGCTGGAAGACTGGGATGAAGTCCGCAAATAAAAAAAAAAAATGACACTACCCACTCATCCTCCTCATCCCCATAACCCTCTTTTTGAGACCCTCTTAAAGAGATCTCCTTGGTCAGGTAATCTTCGGTATTGGAAAATCACCGTTTTTCCTTTTTGTCAAGCAGCCAGCTGTCAGATCCCACATTTTAGTTTACGTGTTTTTTGTTTTTTGTTTTTTTTGTGGAGACAGAGTGTCACTCGGCGTCCTGGGCAGAGTGCAGTGACGGGGGGTCACCGCAAGCTCCAGGTTCTGGGCTGTGAGCGATCCTCTGCCTGAGCCTCCCTGGTGGCTGGGACTACAGGCGCTTGCCAGAGCGCCCGGCTGCGTTTTGTGGGTTTTGTGTGGTTTTTTTTTTTTTTTGTCTCTACTATTTTTTGTTTTGTAGTGGTAGAGACGGGGTCTGGCTGTGCCCAGGCAGGTGTCGAACCGCTGAGCTGCAGCTATCCTCCCGCCTCGGCCTCCCAGGAAGCTAGGACGACAGGCGCGAGCCACCGCGCCAGGCCAGATCCCACATTTTAAAGCTTGGATAGCTTGGCTTGTACAGGCCTCTGGTGGAGACAGTAATCAAAGCTCAGTTCGCCAGGCCTGCTTCATTAAAGGGGTTTTTTTCCTGAAGCTGAAAAAAAATCGACGTAGAGGAAAAGCTGACTTGTGCCAAGGGTAGGTGAGTCAGTGGCATGAACTTATTATAATAATGGCAGTTATGAAAACTGAATGCCTAGGCCCCAGCTACCTGACTATACTGGCTTTAAACCTTAAGAGGCAGATGGGGTAAACCATAGCTTCGGTGTTTCCACAAGTTTAAGATTAATGCTCATGCTGAAAGAATTTTCACATGTCAGCCAAAGAGAGATAGTTCTTTATGAAGACCTGGATGTAGTCCAGCTAAGCTTGAATCTGCCACTTCCTGTTTTCTCTCCACTGGCTGACCAGCTGGTTGAGTTCCAAAGTATCTAAATTAATTTCCGTTTGTGTAATTTAAGAAAAGGGAAGATTAGTTTCCTTCTGACTCTCAAAATTGTGGAAGTGTGTTTCTTGAAGTTGCAAAGTGAGAATGTATTTCAGGATGTCCACTTTAGGCTGAGTAAGTCAGTCACTTAATTTCCCTGATTTTTTGCCCAAGGTCCTGGGGAGGTGACAGGGGTTTTGTCCAAATCTCAAGGATCCCAAGAATTACATTTTATGTGAACAAATATTAGATGTCAGCAGGAATTTGCTAAGAGACTGGTATTAATGTTATTTTGGTGGTGAACTTGGCTCTATGTTGAGACAAAGAATGGAGAAAATTGGGAGATAATTGTATTTGTGTTTAAAAAAAAATCCTTGATCTTCAGAGTTCAAGATCCTTAAAATAGTGCCAGTTGTATTGTTTCACAGGGCAGTGCATTACACTGTGAAAAACTTACTATTTTAAGCTTCTAAAGACTGGTTTATTATAATATTTCTTACATTTGAATAACATTTTCAGAGAACTTGCACACACATTTTAACTTTATTCTTATGCTAACATTGTGAGATAAACAAAGTCAAGATATTAGTCCTATATTAGAGATGAAAGAACTGAAGCTCAGAGGAGAACTGATTTGCTCACACTTATATGGCTAGTAATGGGCCAGAGCTATGTCCAGAATCCAGGTCTTCCCACCACTTGTGTTTCCACCCCTACACTGCAAATACCTGGGACTTAATCTTGCTCATCTCAACTTAAACCATTTTTACATAAAGTTATGAAAACAAACCAACTCAATGTAACAGTTCATCAGTAAACCACATCCTTAATTAAAAACAAACATGTTGGCCTAGGCTTGGTCATGAAAAAATAAAAGGATTTTTTAAAAAACAATGATCAGAATAGATACTTGATTCAGAAATTGTTAACTTCTTAGGCATGATAATGGTATCAAGATTTTTTTTAATTTTTATCTTTTAGAGGTACATACTCAGTTATTTATAGATGAAAAGATGGATGTCTGTCAGAAGAATCCAGTAGGAAAAGGTTATTTGTGTAACAAGATTGGTTCTGAGTTGATAATTGTGGAAGCTAGCTGATGGGTCCATAGGGATTCATTATATTATTCTCTCTACTTTTGTATAAGTTTAAATTTTTTTCATAAAAGTAGGGTTTTTAAAAAAGATTATTATACTTTGGTTAAAATATTAGCTGACTGTAGTCAATCCAGCATTGGGCAAGGGGGGGATGCAGGGGTAAAGATGAAATGAGGGTAGCCTTGAGTTGATTGTTGTAACCCGGTGTTCATTACTGTCCATTTTCATGTATATTTGGAATTCCTCATATAAAAAAAATCAGTAGACTACAAAAAACATAGTAACTTGGATGAAGGGTGTTGCTACCCCTATGTAGTTTCTTGGCTAGTTTTTTGGCCTCTGAATTGTTAAAAATGACCTAATATAATAGAAAACCTAGGTTCTCAAGTTAGGAAAAGGCTGCTTTTCCAAGAAAATGTAGAATCTCACTTTCAAGTCATAGAAAAATATAAGTTCTCTGAGGGTAGAGACTGTGTGTCTTATCCATCTTGGTTATCTCCTGCTAGTAGTAGTTGTTTAATTAACAAATCACGAAGTGCCATAAAATCTTTAAGGATTTTACAAATGCTAGGTGATTTCTGTGGGTGTAGTCAAAATTTAAATACTCTCAGTAGACTTTTATTTCTAATATGGAAATTCCTAATAACTTTAAGAATAATTGTTTTACCTTTTTTTTTTTTTTTTTTTTTTTTTGAGACAGAGTCTTGCTATCACCCTGGCTAGAGCACAGTGGTGTCATCATAGCTCACTGCAACCTCAACTCCTGGGCTCAAGCAATCTGATCCTTCTGTCTTAGCCTCCCAAGTAGCTGGGACTACAGGCATGTGCCACCATGCCCGGCTACTTTTTCAATTTTTTGTAGAGATGGGGTCTTGCTCTTGCTCAGGCTGGTCTTGAGCTCCTGGCTTCAAGCAGTCCTCCCACCTTGGCCTGCCAGAGTGCTAGGATTACAGGTGTGAGCCACTGCACCTGCCCAAGAATAATTTTTATGACTTATTTAAGCACAAGTCTTTGTGGCATAGTTTTCGCAAATCTTTATTTCTTAGAAAGAACAATTCCTGGCTGGGTGCAGTGGCACACACCTATAATCCTAGCATTCTGGGAGTCCAAGCCAGGAGGATAGCTTGAGCTCAGGAGTTCGAGAGCAGCCTGAGCAAGAGCGAGACCCTGTCTCCACTTAAAAATAGAAAAAATTTGCTGGGTGTGGTGGTACAGGCCTGTTAGTCCCAGCTACTCCAGAAGCTGCGTCAGGTGGATCGCTTGAGTCCAGGAGTTCGAGGTTGCTGTGAGCTATGCTAACACCATGGCATTCTAGCCCAGGTGACAGAGCGAGACCCTGTCTCAGAAAAAAAGAAAGAACAATTCCTAATTCACAGTGAGATTCGGTTTGAACCATCTTCTAGATTATAATTTCTGTAAGAGCAGGGACAGTTTCCCAAGCCTAGCCCGTATTAGGTCCTCAAAATATTTGTTGAATGAATGTTAATGCAATTTATAGAACCCTTTCTAATGTGTTTTCTCTCTCCCTTTGCCATCCACCCTCCCAACTCTAGCCCCACAGCATGGAACTACAGGTTACTCTAAATGTGACTTTTAAAAATGAAACTCAAAGTTTTCTGGTTTCTGATCCAGAAAATACAACTTGGGCTGATGTCGAAGCTATGGTGAGTGTTACTGTGTTTTGTTTCTCAATGGTTTAAGTATAGATATTTTTTCCAAAGGTAGGTATTTGTAACAGTGTTGTTTCTATAGCTGTAAAGTCTGTCATAGTTATCATTTCTGGGCCTTGTGGAATATTGCTTCGACAGGGGTTTGGTATTCATATAGGAGGTGTGCCTTAATAAAGGGAATTAAAAAATTCCTTTTGAAGAGGTTAGAAAGGGAAGGTAAAATTATTTTTTTTAAGTGAGGTAGAATTTAGAAAACCTATTAATTTTAGAAACTGTATGTGGAATGAATTGGTATGGGCCCCACCCCAACCAGGCCCCAGGGAAATGTTCTCTTGACTGAGGATATAACTTGTATTTTGCACAAGGATATATTATGTTTTGCAAGAGCCTATCGTTGGCTTTTATTGCTAGGTCAGAGGTTGAGTATCTCTAAGTTGAGCAGGAAAAACTCCCATAGGTGCTTAGACAGCAGTTCATCTGTTCCTTTTTTTTTGCTAATGCTTTTCTTCCTCTCGATTTGCCCTTTGTACTCTTCTGCTTTTGTTCAGATTATTGCGGTGAATGTTTTACTTCCTGTGTGACTGTGTTTGTCTGAAACCCTTTGGTAAAAACCTACTTTTACCGTGGTTAGGTGTGATGGTAACTGAAAAGGAAAAGAAATGGTAGAGAGACTTCAAAAGATGATCTAATCTAGTCCTCTGCCTTCCAGCGTGTGTCTCTGTATACTGTCATAGACAGATGGTTATCTGGAAAGAAGTTGGACCTTGTTTGTCAAATGATCTGGAAATCGAACACAGTTATCTTTTTTTTTCCTAGTAGTTAAGTGAGCCAATAACTTGCCTTTTTTCTTTATTGTAAATTTTAAATTATGAAAGTATAATATGTGCCCATTAGAAGAGTAAAGCAATCCAAGCATATATAAAGAAAAAGCTAATATCCTTCCACTCTCTCCTCCCCCCAATCCATGATTCTCACCTCCTGGGTATCCGATGTTAACAGCCCTGTACAACATACTTACCCACATTTCCCATGTTCATACAGATTCCATACTAGAATCACACTATAACCATTATTTTTTAACTTGCTTTTTTTGCCCAACAGTATCTTATACATGTAACGTTCAATCAGTAGGTAAGGATCAAAGCTCATTCTTTTTAAAGCTATAGTCCACCGTATTATTGGTATTGTTGTTCCATAATTTAGTGAACCACCAATCTTTCTTATAGAAAGATTGTTTCCAGTTTTTTTTTCTTTTTACCACAATAAAATAAATTACAGGAGATAATTGTACATATAACTTATACAGTGTTCTATAGGATAAACTGTATCCTATCCAAAAATGAGATTAGTGAGTCACAGTGTAAGATTTTAAGTTTTAATAGATACTGTCAAATGCTTTGCAGAACAATTGTAGTATCTTGCAAAAATATGTGATAATGCCCTGGATTTTTGACAACACTGGAGGTTATGGGTTTAAAAAATATTTACAGTTCTGATGAGATGGCTTCTCGTTGCATTAATTTGCATTGTTCTGACCACCAGTGAGGTTGAATGTCTTATGTATTTGTTAGGCATTCTGGTTTCCTCTTTTATGAATTTTCTGTATATTTTTACCTGGGTTGTTAATCTTATTAGCAGTTTTGTTACAGATATTAACCCTTTGTCTGTTATGGGTTGTTATGGTTGCCTGTTGTTTGTCTTTTAACTTTGTTATGGGGTTTTTTTGGCCATATGAAATATTTAATTTTTATGTTGTGAAATATACCTATCCTTTCTGATTTCTAAATTTCTGTTATAATCTGCCTTCTTGATGTCTTGATCATACAGTGTGTATATTTCATTTGCAGGTAAAAGTTTCATTTGATGTGAACAGTATTCAAATAAAATACCTGGATGAGGAAAATGAAGAGGTAAAGTATGTAATAGTACCCATTGCTAGGTATTCATAATAGGGATCTTATTTCTCTAGAGTGATATGGGGCTCAGAAGTCTGAACAGTGTTTATTTGATTTGTGCAGTAGTTTAAATATATTTAATAATTTTCATGTTCCAAGGAGAGTTGCAGCATCTGAGATGGAATTGAGAACAGGGAGGCAACTTTGAAGAAGAATATCTGAGAGATGACTTTTAAAATTATGTAGTGATGTTAAGCCAGGTGCAGTGGCTCATGCCTGTAATCCTAGCACTTTGGGAGGCAAGGTGAGAGGATTGGTTGAGTCCAGGAGTTTCAAGACCAGCCTGGACAACATAGTGAGACCCCATCTCTACAAAAAATACAAAAATTAGCCAGGCACGGTGGTGTGCACCTGTAATCCCAGCTACTCAGGAGGCTGAGGCAGGAGGATTGCTTGAGCCCAGGAATTTGAGGTGGCAGTGAGGTACGATGATGCCACTGTGCTCTAGCCCAGGAGACAGACCTAGACTGTATCTCAAAAACAAAAACAGACAAAATTATATAGTGATTTTAAGTTAAAATATAACACAAGCTGGGTTGGGCGCAGTGGCTTGCTCCTGTAATTCCAGCACTTTGAGAGTCAGAGGCAGGAGGATCACTTAAGGCCAGGAATTTCAGGCCAGCCTGGGCAACATAGCAAGACCCAGTTGCTACAAGAAATTTTAAAAATTAGCCAGGTTTGGGGGCTGTAGTCCTTGCTATTGGGGAGGCTGAGTGAGGCACGAGCATCTGCTTGAGCCCAGGAGTATGTGTGTGTGTGTGTGTGTGTGTATGTATATATAGCACAAGCTGCCATTTAGTTTATAATAATAAAAATAATAATGGCTAAGTTTTATTGAGTGGTTACAGTGTGTCAGACTAACAATACTATGTATTAAGTACATAATTATCATCTGTATTTTACCCATGAGGAAACTGAAGCACAGAAAGGTTAAGTAACTTGCCCAAAGGCACAAAAGCTTAGAAGTAGTAGAGTAGGGTTCAGTCCATACCCTCTGGCTGCAGAGTTCAAGCTCCTAACCACTATATTATGCTGCCTCTTAATGTACCTGAAATAAACAAAGGAGGGCACAGTAGTTAAGCAGTAAAATCCCTTAATTATCATTCATGACTGACAAATGATACTGGAAAAGCTGAACCCCTGACGGGAGATTTTTCATCTATCCTGTTAGGCTGGTCCTAGTAACAGAAATGCTTGATTGATGAGACACTTATAATTCACTTTTGCTTTTTTCCTTTTATAGGTATCCATCAACAGTCAAGGTGAGTCCGTGAGAGACTCTATTAGGCTTTATTTAAAAGCCTTAATCTGCTTATTGGGGCATTTCTATTTATATTCAAAAGTTGTTGCAGTATTCATTTTAGAGTAGAAATGTGGTATACTATAAACTGACATTGCACTCATATATCCACGACTATTAGTTACATAGCCATTTTTTATTGTATAGCAGTTGTTTGTATATAGGATGGTTCCCTTGAATGGACCCTAAGGACAGCTTTAGTGCAAAGTTCTCATATTTAAGATGCCAGTCCTCTGAAAGTAATATGCCTTCCAGTTTGACACGTGTAACTTGTTTTCCTAGTGTCCTGGGGTTGTATTTGTTTCTCACCTGGTATTTATGTTAATATCAACTTATAAACAAATGGTATTCCCAAAGTTTATTTATCAGATAATTGGTTGTTCAGAGCTTAGAGTGCATTTTCCCATAGGAACTGTTATATTTGAAGGTTAGGTTCCCAGGCTAGCCCCTAAAAGCTTATTTTAACCAGCTGAAATGATAGTATTAGCACTATCCATGAACTCCCTTGAGTCCTGAGCTTCACAACACCTAGTGTGAGGGAGCTGGGTTGAGATTTGTAACTGGCAGGCTCCAGTAGCAAAGAAAGAAGGATTTAAGGGGGAGAAGTAATCTGCAGTAGCTTCTGTTTGCAGTGTGAAGGGAGCTTGTCAGTAAAAAGGTAGTAGCAATTCATACTCATATAAGAATTATAAGCTAAGAATTCTTAAAAGTCAGGATTGGCTATACTTTTTTGAAGAAATGTTAACTGTGTATATTGAAGTTATACAGCATGATGTTACGAGATACATATACAGTCATGCATTGCTTAACAATAGGAATACATTCTAGGAAATGAATCCTTTTAGGTGATTTTGTCATTATGCAAACATCATAGAGTGTACTTACACAAACCTGGATGGTATAGCCTAGTATACACCTAGACTATACGTTATAGCCTTTTGCTCCTAGGCTACAAACCTGTACTGCATGTTATTGTACTGAATACCATAGGCAGTTGTAACACAATGGTAAGTATTTGTGTACCCAAACATACCTAAACATAGAAAAGGTACAGTAAAAATATGGCATTATAGACATATGGGACCACCATGATATATGTGGTCTATCATTACTGAAACTTCATGTGGCAGTGGTTACTATAGTAAAACAAATTGACATATCCATCATCCCATTATAGCTGCTCTGCCATGCCCACCCCCTATGGCAAGAGCAGCTATAATATCATTTAGCAAAAATTCTGAATACAGTGTGCTGTTATTAACTATAGTCCTCATGTTGTACATTTGATCTTTAGGATTGGCCATATTTAATAGAATCTTTGGGGCTAGTGAAGAAATCACAGTGTGTATTTTTTGTCCTTTTAGGAGAATATGAAGAAGCACTTAAGGTAATGATTATTTCATCCTGTTTTCAAATAATTTTTAAAATATTTATTGACTGAAATTTGAACCTGAATTCCATTAGCCATGGGGAGAAACTAGTAAGTATAAACACAGTGAAGTTTATTTTTAGGGAGACTGTGATGAGTAGGGTATGCCACTCAGAAAAAGGAAGCTCCTAATGAAAAAATTCTTCTCAGTTGTCATCTCATCTCATTACAGTGGTCTAGGTGCCACTGTCCTAGCATTTAAAAATACAAAGAACTCCCTGTTCCTGGAATGATGCTTTTTCTTTTTCCTTTCCTTTTCTTTCTTTTTTTTTAAGACAGTCTTGCTCTGTCACCTGGGCTAGAATGCTGTGGCGTCAGCCTAGCTCACAGCAACCTCAGACTCCTGGGCTCAAGGGACCCTCCTGCCTCAGGCTCCCAAGTAGCTGGGACTACAGGCGTGTGCCACCACGTCTGGCTAATTTTTCTATTTTTAGTAGAGACAAGGTCTTGCTCTTGGTGAGGCTGGTCTCAAATTCCTGACCTCAAGTGATCCTCCCACCTTGGCCTCTTAGAGTGTTAGGATTACAGGATTGAGCCACCACGCCCAGCCTCTCTTTTTTCTTTTCTTCTCTTTTCTTTTCTTTTTTTTTTCTTTTCTTTTTTCTCTTCTCCTCTCCTCCCCTCCCCCTCCCCCTCTCCCTTCTCCTTTTCTTCAGGGTCTTGCTATGTTGCCAAGGTTGGTCTTGAACTCTTAGGCTCAAACAGTA
>RJWJ010025282.1:0-24047 GCA_004363605.1 Indri indri
TAGACAGAGTCTCGCTCTGTTGCCTGGGCTAGAGTGTAGTCGCGTCAGCCTAGCTCACAGCAACCTCAAACTTCTGGGCTCAAGCAATGTTTCTGCCTCAGCCTCCTTAGTAGCTGGGACTACAGGCATGTCCCACCATGCCTGGCTAATTTTTTTCTATATATTTTTAGTTGTCCAGCTAATTTCTTTCTTTTTTTTAGTAGAGACAGGGACTGGCTCTTGCTCAGGCTGGTCTGGAACTCCTGACCTCAAGCGATCCTCCCACCTCAGCCTCCCAGAGTGCTAGGATTACACGCATGAGCCACTGTGCTTGGCCAATATTGTAATATAATTTTAACATAAGAAAATTATATCATATATAATAAACTTACACATATTTATGTTTTCTAAACAGAAAAACGTACAATGTTAACTGTTGCCACAATTTGTGGATGAATGCATGCCTCTGGAACTACTTATTAAATCCATAAATTTTTCCATGAGTAAACTGTAGTTTTCCCTAAGTGGCTTGATGTTCTACATAACTAAAAAAAAAAAACAAAGAACAAACAAAAAAAGACACCTTTCACTTTTTCATGGATTAAGAGCTTAGCGGAGAACAAGTGATTTCTTATTTGTTAAAAATATTGCAAATTCCCACTCGGCAATGCCTTAAAGGTTGTAGTAAGGTCAGTATTCAAAATCTGTTAATTTAAGAAGACAAAAACCAAGTTTACAATTTCAAATCCAATTTACTTGAAGAATGAAAAGGTGCATCTTCAGCCTTTCAACTTATTCAAATTTTTGCTTGTGGGGCTAGCTATTTTGGAATTTATAAATAAGGAATACAACACTTAACAGTAAGGAATACACAATACAAACAAATAGATGATATATATATACACACACACACGCATACATAAATGGCAAAAGACTTGAACAGGCGCTTAACCAAATAGAAGAACACATAGCAGATAAGCACATGGAAAGATATCAAACATCTCTAGCCTTCAGAGAAACACAAATTAAAACTTTGATGAGGTGTCACTAAACATCTATTAAAACAAACAAACAAAAAAGCAATAAAAACACTAACAATACCAATGTCACATATTGACAAAATACAGAGCAACCAAACTTTCATACATTGCTAGTGGGAATAAAAAATGGTGCAGCTACTCTGGAAAATATTTTGGCTTTTTCTTACAAAGTTAAAGATACATTTATCATAGGAAACAGTGATGACCCTCTTAGATGTTTACTCCAAAAAGATGCAAACTTATGTTTATACAATAACCTGTACCTGAATGTTTGTACCTGTTATGTTTATAAAATTGCCAAAAAACTGGAAATGATTCAAAAGTCCTTCAAGAGTTCCTTCAACAGGTTCTTCAACAAGGTGTCATTCATCTGTACAATAAAATATTACTTAGAAATTAAAAAGAAGAAACTATCAATAATATCCAACAACATTAACAGATATCAAAGACATTTTGTTGAAGGAAGGAAGCCAGTTTCCAAAAATGACATGCCATGTGAATACGGAAAAAGCAAAACTATAGCGACAATGATAGATACGTGGCTATGAGGGTTTGGTTTAGAGGATCAAGGAATGCTGTGACTTCAAGGGAATAGCACAAATAAGTTTTGGAGTGATGGAATTATTCCATATCCAGTTTGTGGCTGTGGTTACACAAATCTATACATGTGCTAAAACTCATAGAACTGTGCACCTTGCCAAAAACCACAATATACATTATTAATACACTTAAATTTAATTTCTTTTATTTTTAAGTGACACAAATATAGTGCATGCTTATGGTGTACAATATGTTTTGATATATGTATACATGGTGGAAAGGTTAGATTAAGCTAATTAGCTTCAACATATATTCATTTACAATAAATTGTAATGTGATCTAACACTCAGACTTTTGACCTGAAAAATAAGACTAAAAAAGATAAAAAGAGCTTTTAAAAAATAGTTACAAAAGTAATACAGAACCAGAAATAACATATAAAAAACAGAAATCCTTGTGACAGACCTTTATGAAACTCTTTATTAAAGGTAAAAAAATCTCCAAATTAAAGAATATTAGTAATTAAAATTCTATGCAATCTGTAATGGGAGAATATTGATGCTGGGTTTCTTTATTAAACACAATAATGTGCATAAATACACATAAATAAATGTTATGAAAGATGCATAGAAATATTACATTAGCTTTTAAAAATTTTGGAATTGTAATACTACATGAGATTTGTGAATGTTCTCCGTGTACCATGATACGTATTCTCACTTTGCAACTCCACACTTGAAAAATATAATTTTATATTATATTACTTTAATAGAGTTTTCAAATGGAAGCATATTTGATTTCAGTTGTTTCTGTTCTCTGAGGTCTTTCTAATGAAAATATGTGTGATGTGTTATTCTCAAGGTAATTTTATTTTGGTGCTTAGTATTATGTAGATTTTTAACATTATGCTATAACTGTGTTTATGTGCTATAAAACTCTGGAAGTCTTGTACTATGTATGTCCTGAATTTAACATATATATATCTCAAGGGAAAATATGATATATGAAAATGTATTTTCAAGAATATAAAAAATGCATTAGCGTACTCAGCCATTAATAAGATATTATTGCATTGATACTATCTTTTCTGGGATTTTTGAAAGAATGCACCTACATCCTTTTATATGAATAAAATATTGTCTCAGTAAATTCTGGGACTAAGATCTCTGTAGATTTACTTTAATAAGTTATTTTTTGGTACATAGGAAATCAATATTATTTCCTTTTCTCTTTATAATCTTCTTTCAGTCACTATTGCACATTTTTCTTATTTAATGTTTCATAAGACAGTTACATTTCTTAAATGGTCAACTTTAGCAACTTATCTGCATTCCTCTGAATTTCTATTTTACTCATTCTTTTCTTCATTAAATCAACTCATTTATTGAGAATCTGTTATGTTCCAGGAAATGTGATAGATTGTAGAAGAAAAATAAACAAAGTAGATAATAACAAACATCCCTGCCTTCGCGGAAGTTATAGATAACGGTGATGATAGTGGGGTGGTGGAGACAGACAACAGTTATATATTAAAACTAAGATTATAAGATTCATCACAGAAATGTTCAATTTATTTGCCAGAGGTCTTTTATGAGATCTCATAAAAGAGGAACCTGATCTTGTCTGGTATGTAAGGGAAACATTTCCTAAGGAAATTATATTTGCACTGAGATACATTGGTTAAGAAGGAATTATTTAGATGAAATGAGGGGGATACAAGCATTCTTGATAAAGGCAAAAGCCCATGTGAAGTCCCTGAGTCAGCAGGCAGTGCCCAGTAAGTCAGGCAGGGAGAGAAAGAGTGTCCAAAATGAGCCTGAAAAGAACGCCGGCCAGATCAGCCCACATGTTCTTACTAATACGTTGAGCTCTACTCTGTGAGCCATGTGACTCTGTAGAGGGTGTTAGACAAGGAGTGAAATGATCAAAATGAAAACCATTAGGAAGGGTCCACCAAGGTGGTCCAGGCAAAAGGGGCAGTGGTAGCATGAACCAGAACATGACAGTCAATGAGAAGAAAAGTGGCTGCATTTAAGTGATAGTTAAGAGAAATATCAACAAATTTCAACATAGATTGTATGTGCAGGTGATGGGGGTGTTTTTGTCTGATAGAATTACCTGGTTTCTAGTGTGTGTTACTGAGATGAAGGTAGTGCTATCAACTAAGCTAAAAATCAGCGAAAGAGATACAGGTTAGAGGGATACGAGCATCAGTTTAGATTTTCGTGTTAAATTTAAGTTGCCTCAATATCATTTAAGTAGGCGTGTAGAGAGCTGAATACATACGGATCTGCTGCTAAGAGGCAAAGTCAGGACTAGAGGTATAACATAGAGCATCAAAGAAAAAAAATCAGAATTTAGTAAGGAGACTTTGATATGAAAGCATTATTGCAAAAGAGGGAAAGACGCTTTGGTGGTTGCTGTGGGATGGGTGTGGCCATGTGACCAGAGGCTTGAGCCAAAATTATTTCCTGGGATGCCAGGAGTGGAGGAGGTGAAGAGAAGGGGGCGTCCAGATGCACAGATGTAGGCCTACTCTTTGGTCACTCGTGGCACTCCCCCGTGGGATAAGAGCTCCCTGTGTCCCGTTGCTGTCTGAGGCACCCGGATGAGGGGAGGAAGAAAAAATCCCTTATGCTTTCCTTGGGCTCCAGAACTCCCTGGAATCAGTTCCCTTCAGTTGCTCCCTTTCATCCTCCTCTCTCTCCTTTGCTCATTTCCTCCTGGTGGGGTGCCGGGACTCTACTGGTGTCTGTCCCTGTGGACCACTTCTGGGCACTAATCACTCTGCTCTTCTCGGTAAATCAATTCTTTGTCTAAAGTTCTCGTCAAAGTAAACGTTTTGTATTTAGGCAACATTTTATTTTGCTACTGCTTTGGAGGTGAGTGGCTGATATCCTAAAGCCCAGTTTCTTTGTACTGTGTTCAAAATTAATTATGTTCAAAGAGAAAATTCCATTAGATAAATCTCATGAGTGTTTAACCCTAAAAGAACCTTTGACAATAATGAGAAAGTTAATACATATGAGGAATATGTAACTAGACAACTAAAAATGTTCAAAGTAATGGATAATTCACAAATATTCTGAAATAAACCCATTGTTATGGCTATTCTTAAAACTCAAAATCTAAGAAAGGAAAACTGTATTTAAATATCACATTATAAGTTTGTTTCACCAAATAGGAATGTCATGACATCTGGCTAAATGAAAAGTTAGATATTTCTAATTAGTACAATCAATTACACAGTTATTCAATGACCTACTTTCCATTTTTGTCCACTGAAAGACACAATTATGAATATTTATAAATTTTCTGTTTTTGTAGAGATATATCCACAGATCATGTCTTCTCATTCATTATTTCTAAACTGCAAAGAAAATATTTCAACTTTGTGTATTTATTTTTAATCTAAGAAAGGTGACAACATTGGCCTACATAAATAATTAAACTTCAACTCTGAGGGTCTTTGGTAGCCATATTTAATTAAATGCAACCTATGTGTTTTTCATACATTTTCTCTACTTTTCCTAAATACCTAAAAGTTATTATCTTCATTTAAAAATGAAGAAACTGGAACTAAAAGAAGTCATATCAGTTGGCCACAGCATACAAAGAATTAACAAACCAAGATTCAGATGGAAATAAAGTTCCATACAATTCTTCCTCCAGACATTGAACTTCCAAAACTTTTAAGAGGAGAGAATGAATATTTAATAGATATTTTTCTTAGTTTTCTTACATCTTTTTATATATGTTAGTAATAAAATACATACAAATGTGTGTATATAAATATGGAAAATTTTTCTATTGCCTAAATAGTTTAACCTTTATTATTTAATTATATGATTAATTATATAATTATCATTTAATTATATGATAACATTAATCAATGCTATAGATTTAAGAAATTGATATTTATATTCCAAATCTTTTAGGATTATAACAGATCATAATCAGACTTGTTTTATGTGAGATCAGAATCTGAATTTAGTTTATGTATAGGAATTAGAAGCATTAGCCTAACATCTTTATTAGTGATCTTATCACTTTAAAAATATACTGGTAAGTTCTGGTTTATATTTTAATAGCTCTAATTTCAGTGTCATTTGAATTTCCCTTTATGTCATTTATTCACAAAATACATTATCACAATGTATGCTATTGAATAAATCATAATTTCTGTTTTTTTTATGTAGGGAACGATTAAAACAAGGGTCCTACTTTGGTATCCTGTGATAAAGTGGAGACCATAAATGAAAAGGTCCTGCTTTGTACACTTGCATTCTACTAGTTACCGTCAAGAAATATGCATGTGTGTGCTGGGGTGAGGGAAGTAACAAATATATGTTTTTCCAGTGGCATAGCTATTAAAATAACATGAGAGGAGATAACCTGTTGTATGTGTGACCATGTACTACTTTTAACGTAACATCTAATCATAGACCTGAAAGAATTTAAGAGGTGAGCCATGTCAATATTTGCAGAAAGTGTGTTTCATGCATAGGAAACAAGTGCAAACACCCTAAAATGGAAAGGTTCTTGGCATGCTTGAAGAATAGCAAAATGGTTGGTGTGGGTGGAGTGAAGCAAATGGGATGGGATGAGAGTGGAGGGGAGAGGTAGCAAAGGAGGAGAGAAACAAGTGGTAGTCCGATTATCTACTCATATGGTAAGGACCTTGGATTTTACTCTAAGTGAGATGGAAAGCCACTGGAGAGTTGTTAGTATAACTCTGGCAATGATATATTACGATGTGACTTAAAGTATCCCTGTTTGAGAGTGTGGAAAAAAATAAAGGAGGGCAAGGACGACAACTAACTAAAAGGCGCTTGTAATCAGCATGGTGAGATATGCTAATGGCTTGGACCAAGGGGTTAGCAGTTGTAGTGGTAAGAAGTAACCAAATTCTGGAAATATGCTGAAGATAAATCTGACGTGCTGACAAATTGGATATAGGGATCAAAAGAGGCAGGAGTAAAGCATGGTTCCAAGGTTTTGCAAGAATACCGAGAAGAAGGGCATTGCCATTAAGCGAAAAGGTAAAAACAGAAAGAGGCTTTTTGAGGTGGTTGTGAAGAGTTTGGTTTAGAGCATGTCCGGTTTGAAATACCTAATACCTTTTATTTATCCAAGGGGATACATTGACCAAAAATTTGGATATATGGGTCTGGAATTCAGGAAAGGCCTCTGGGCTGGAGTTGGAAATTTTTGTCATTAGTATAGGGGCTACAGTTAAAGCCATAGGAGAAAATGGCCCTACTTGATAGAAAAGAAAGAGGGACAGAACACTAAGCCCTGGAATTCTCCAATTCTAGAAGTTGAGTGTCTAGAGGAACCAATAAAGGAAAAAGAGAGTAAGTTGTCAATGAGGTAGAAGTAAAATAGAGACTGTTGAATTACTGTGACCTCCGCAGTCCTCAGTTTCTTTTCTTTTCTTTTTTCTTTCTGACAGCTTTGTAGGGGTATAATTGGTATACAAAGAACTGCACACCGTTGGATGAGTTTGGACATATGAAAACACCCCTGATACCATCACCATAATCAAAGTAATACACATATCTAACACTTCCCAAAGTTTTCTGTGCCCCCTGTTCCCCATTTATTCTTTTTTAAATAAAAACACTCAGCATGAGATCTACCTTTGTATAAATTTTTTAGTGCACAATAACTATAGGCACAATTTTTTAGTGCACAATACCTACATCAGATCAATAGAACATATTTATCTGTTAATAGCACAATTGAAACTTTGTACACTTTGAACAATAATTCCTGGTTTCTCCTATTCCCCATCCCCTAAAAACTACTACTGTATTCTCTGATTCTATAATATAAGTTCGACTGCTATAGATATGTCATACAAGTGGAATCACGCAGTATTTGCCCTGTGCTTGGCATATTTCACTTAGCATTAATGCCCTCCAAGTTCATCCAGTTGTTACAAATGACAAGATTTTCTTCTTTTTAATGTGGAATGATACTTTATTGTACATATATACCACAAGTTATTTATTTATTCATTCATCCATAGATAGACAATTGTGTTTCTATATTTTAGCTATTGTAAATAATGCTGCAATGAACATAGTAATGAAGATATCTCTTTGAGATTCTGATTTGTTTTCTTTTGGATATATATCCAGAAGTGAGATTACTAGATCATATGGTAGTTCTATCTTTTAAATTTTTTTGAGACTCTCTGTATTATTTTCCATTGCTCCTGCACTATTTTGTATTACAACCAACAACATCCAAGAGTTCCAATTTCTCCACATTCTCACCACCATTTTTTATCTTTTTAAAATCATAGTCATTCTAACAAGTGTGAGGTAACACCATGTTGTAATTTCGATCTGCATTTCCCTTATAATTAATGATGTTGGTCACTTTTTATATACCCGCTGGCCATTTGTATTTCTTTTTTTGGATAAATGTCTGTTCAAAGCACAAGCAACAATGCAAAAATAGATAACGGAGCCACATAAAACTAAAAAGCTTCTGCACAGGAAAAGAAACAATAAATAGAATGAAAAGGCAACCTATGGAATGGGAGAAAATATTTGCAAACCATATATCTGATAAGCAGTTAATTTCCAAAAGATATAAGGAAGTCTTATAATAATAGCAAAGAGACAAATAGCCTGGTTCAAAATCAACAAAGGACTCGAACAGACATTTCACCATTTCTTCATCTGTAAATAAAAAAAACATAATATTAACAAACCACCATTAAAGTTGAGTGTAAAGGTGAAGTGTATTAATATATAAGAAAGACTTTATTTTTGTTCTTTTGAAAACATCAGAAATTTTTGATGATGTAATTAGGCTAACTCTGGTAAGATTATATAGTCAAAAAAACTCATTTATAACACCCTCTCCTTCTGGTGTCCTGTGCTTTTTGATCCCATGTGAGTGAATCACATGTTCTGTCATGCTCTTCCTAAATTGCCTTCTCCTGCAATCCCTTTCTTCTGGATCCTGCTCTCCTCTTCCCAACGAAGGGAAATGTAGACTGTATAGAATCTACATTTACCACTTACCTCATTTACCACTCACACTGAACAGTGTGCTGTGATACCGCTTTCTTCATTCTTTCTGTTTTAGAAGTAGTGTACATTACTTAATATTGGGCTAAATTTCTAATGATAGACTTCAAAACCTTTCAATACCTAATGGAAAGAGCATCTTAGATATTAGGTCAGGTGAACTACATTTCTAAGTGATCTATAACGGTTTTGTTGAGCATGTATTTGTCCTAGATCTATTCCCATCTGTGCAAATATGGTTTGTTCTTCAAGGCAAGAACAACAGCCTAGATTTTATGGAGCTTAGTCTCGATAAAGGAAACAGTACATTCTTACTAAACCTCAAATCACATTCAGTCGTGGCTACCTGTTTTTATGGAGTCTTATAGCCAGATTTCATTTGAATTATCTGGGTTTAATCTGGGGTTACCATTAATCTAGTCACAATCTGTGGCATTCCCAAGAAGTATATCTAGTATTTAAATCCTCCAAAATGCTATGATCTGTGTTTATTATGCTTAAATTGTTTTCTCACTTGGAAGTAGAGGGTCAATATAAAACATCAAGGGCATTGGGCCAAACCTGAATTTAAAACTCTGCAGTGTCATATATTAGTCATGGATTGCTAACATTTGTGTATATCTTTGGGAAAAATGAGTCAAAAATGTTCTCAATAGGGAAATATTGAGAAAGTTTTCCTATAAAACAATTTTCCAACAATACCATTGTCTAGTAAGACACGATAATATAAGAATGACTAATAACTGACAATTGACAGGTTACTCAACTTCTCTGTCTTGAGTACGGGAATAATTACACCTACTTTGCAGGGTTATTGTGAAGGTCAATTTGTTTAATGAATATGGCATTATGAATATAATGCCTATTCCATAATAGTTTTAACACTATATCCCAGTTTCACACGCCTCAATTCCATTTCCCTGAAACCATATTCTCTCCATTTTTCCTTATCACAAGATAACCTAATCATGATTTCCCTGGTTTAGGTATTTTTTGAGTCTTTTGCTCCAGACTGTAGTCATTATAGTAACACTTTTGTAGCTAGCCTGAAAATACTTGGCTTAAATATCCATTCGTGTGAGTTAAGGTACCTATATCTTGGGCTCAGTTAAAACATAAGTCTCAGGATCATTCACGAAGTAAATATTAATACAATAATCATGAGACATGCACCAAGTGATTCTTATGCTTTTCCTTGCCTGCACAGCATCAAGCAAAGAAAATATAAAAATTTTTTATTAAATAGGTGAAGGTAAAGAAAAGAAACACTCGATAGTGGATGCTCAGTAGAAATAACTCTTCAGGAAGTCACAGAGCAGTAGAGTCATTTATCCCAATATAATGAAGCTATATAAATTGAACACAATAGATAAACATCTGGGAGGTGAATGATTATAATAGAAACATAATAAAAGAAAAGAAATAAAAAATGAAATTCAAATGTTATTGGAAATAATAAATAAAAGAGGTTGTTTAGAAATTGAGTATATTTTTCCAGGCTTTCATGTGGTGCTTTACATTATAACATCTGAAAGCCATGTCTTTTTGTCAATTTGTCTGTCTATATATCTTCAATGAATACTTCTAATTTTATTTTCCCTTGGCATGCATTTTGAATGTAAGTTGGACTTTCTTTCTTTTTTTTTTTTTTTTTTTTTTTTTTTTTTTTTTTTTTTTTTTTTTTTTTTTTTTTTTTTTTTTTTTTTTTTTTTAGTTTTTTTTTTCCTGTTTTGTTTGTCCCACGCTGATTCTCTGCCGATTTACAACGCTGTTCTTGCAGGGGAGCGATCCACTCCCGTGTAGCAGATCGAGATCTATGCCTCTTTCTCTGGGAGCAGGAATCCAGGAGGTTGCCTTTACTCCTCCATTTTTCAAGTTGGACTTTCTTATACAAGAAACGTCGCTCAGTTATCCTTGACACAGTTTCTGTTTCATCCCCTCCTCTCAGGTCCTCAGTATGGTCGATCCAGATACCTGCCTTATACAACCGCCTCCTGATGACTACTTCCATATGAAATAGCTAGATACAGCCTACTTGACTCCCCCACTGACCCCCACATCCTGCATAGACTTCACAGAGAGCCGCAGTAACCATCTTTCAGTTATAACATAACTCCACGGAGCTGATGCTTGCTTGCTAGTAACTTACCCTTTTGAACTCCCTGCAGGAAACCTGCTTGGGTAACACCCTGGACCTGAATAAAGGTTTTAGCTCTCAAGTCCTTCTCTCTCCTTCTCTTGCTCCTCACACGCTGGATGAATATGCCTGTTCTGGACGGCTTTCCTTCCTATTGGCCCTATAAGGCACAGTGCTCTCTTCTTTCTGGGACCTGTAAGTAATAATAAAAAAAAAAATGCTTCTTCACAGAGTAGAATAGTGGATACAGAGGCTAGATGTTTTGGGCATTGTGTCAGAGTTTACAAAACCTTAGACAGGAAGAATAAGTTTTTGTTGTTTTGAGATATATTACACAGTGTAGTGAATATAGTTAATAATAATGTATTGCACATTTTAAAATTACTGTAAATTTTAAATGTTCTCACCACAAAAAATAATAAATATTTTAGGTGATTATATATTTATATATGTTAATTAGCTTGTTTTAATTATCCCGCATTATGTTCATATACCATAACATCACTTTGTACCCCATAAATATATATAATTATAAATTGTCAATTTATAATGCTTTTTTTAAAATTATAGGAAAAATGCTCTGTGATTTCATGCGTTTTAGAGTATGGCCCCTCTGTGCCTCATCTGCCTGATACCCCTGGCTCTAACTATCTTCCCAATCGAGGCTCTCCTAGAGACTACCTTGGTAGCAATAAACTAGACACAGGTCAGACAAGAGCCACAAGGGTGTCTGCCAGTATAAACAAGTTTCTTATGAAAGGGAAATTTGGTCACATATTGAATGCTTAGGCATTAGACCATTCACTGGGATAAAGAAATATCTTATGAAAGACACACTGTAAATATCCATAACCTCTTCCCCTGATCCCCAACAGGGAAAGGCTAAAATATATAGCCATTTTTCAGAGAGAGACCTCAAGACCAAGTGTTTGGAAAATGTTATATTTTCTTCTAAAGATGAGACTAGAAGACAACGTGGCAGGCTGGAAAGCATTTTGATTATATTATTTGCCATTCAGCATACTCTCATGTTCAAATTACTAATAAAGTTTATAACACAGTTTATTAATGTAGAGTGTTGTTAGGGAATGAAGGGTAGAAAATGAAAACAAGTCATTTATAGAAAGTACTTTCTTGAAAGGATTGTCCATTTGCAGCTCATAGTTATGTTGGAAGAATTAGGACTCACCTCTACTGAAAGATATTCTTTAGACATGTTATTTATATATAGTCTTTCCCTTTCAAGCCCTTTCTGATTTTGACCTTAGTCTGAGCCAGCAATTTGGACAAGCTCCATTTAAAATGGGATCTGTTTGCACTCCCCCATTTTAATCAGCCTTCGAGTGAAATTAGAGGGGAATGCATAATCATTTGATGGTGCCAATGTTTGCCAGTCTGTCTCACCAGCTTGAGTCCATCTAAGAGATGATTTTGAAGTAAAAGGGTTACTCCATTTACTAAGCAAACAGAGGGAGGTAAGCAGTTTTCCCCAAAAAGGCAGAGTGGTTTCTTTGTTCACATACTGGAGAAAATCACTGACTGAACTCTCCATAGTGAAGTTCCAGGATTCATTTTTAATAAAGTTGTTTATTTCAGAGTATAAGCTCCACATTTGTACAAAATACAGAAACCAGCACAGGAGGTGAAAAAAGCTGTTCTGCTGTAATAGCGTAATTTGTTTCTTGGCCATTAAATGAGAATGCTGGGATTTTAATTCCACTATTTGGTTTCCAGCATCTACTATAATTAATTTTCTCTTATTTTGTTGCTATGGAATCAAATGGAAACTAATGATGTGGAACCCAATGTTGTCAAGTCTGTGATGAGCTTCATCTACGAGGTAGGGAAGCTCCTCCATCTGACAAAATGGCAGATGACTTGAGTGGTTTCTAACAATGCCGGGGTCCTGTGCCTTGTGGCGATGTTCTGCTCGAATTAGACCACCTAGGGATTGAAGTTCCAAACCAAAGCTGTTTTAAATCTTTCACTCGCTTGCTTCTGTACTCCATTGTCAGCTTCATAACATATTAACTTATTTTATATGCACTTTATCTGACTTTTTAAGAACTATAAAGTTTATGGGATTATGATAAATGTTTCAGTGTCTCTTGATGCCATCACATTGACATGTAAAATTGTTTTTAAAATCACCATAAAATTGATTTTATAGATGTAATATTCTAATTGTTGAAGGAAGATAAGAACCCTTTTTTTCTCTTAATCTGAAATATTTAGCAAGAGGTCAATTTAAATTCTCAGAAGGCAGAAGAAGCATTATACCAAAATACTTCTGTTGGCTCTTAATAGCAACAGAAAAATCTCTTGATTAGGTGGAAGCAAGAACAATTCAGAATGTGACTATGTCATCTTAGAACTTGTGGAAATCAGAGAAAGTAATTTGGACCATTGCTGAATTAAGATCCAAAACAACGTATAATATATAGTCAAGACAGTATTAAATTCAAATTATAAAGAGAAAATAGTCCAATAAGAAGGGGAGGTTGATATATATACCAAGAGAACTCTCCTGTAATCTTGAAAAATCTTGGCGTTCAACAATCCTTTTAAAACGCCATTGGAAATAATAACAGGAATGTTAATGAAGACAAGTGAAAGTTATATCTGAGCAAATATATGAAGGATGAGTAAGGGTTTTGTGTGGTATGATGAGAGGAGGGGAGGACATGTTCTAAGAGGAAAGCTTTGAAGTAAAAAAATCACAAGACTATACCATTTTAAAGCAACCTGTGAAACACCAATATAGCTAGAATGTAGCTGTAAAGAGAAAGAATGGTACAAAAAGGAAAGAAGCAAGGCTGGCAGAAGCAAGATTTAGCAAGCCTTGCTATAGAAAGGTCTAAAGATATTTGGACTTTATTGTAAGAGTGATGGGAAGTCTTTGACAGGTTTCAGTCAGGGGATTGGCGAGATCAAATCTGAAGTTGACTATGATCATTCTAACTGCATTCTGGGAAATAACTGAAAGAGGAGAATGTTAAAAGCACAGAGAGCTGTTAGAAAGCTATTGTAATATCCTTTACAAGCAAAGGCGATGGTTTCACCTAGAGTGATATTAGTGGGAAGAGAGGGAAGTGGATGGATTCAGTTGCATAGCAGGCCAAAGAACCAATTTTGATATTGAGAGATAGAGAGATGTCTTATTCCAGATTCTTTGGAAAACAGAGTCTGAGGAAGATTAAAGTGCTGATGCTTTACTTCACAAGTACAGCTTCAGGATGAAGCAGGGAATGAGACGAGGAATGATATGAGCCACTGTGAAGTGGGTGCTCTATTATATTAATCACCATTCAAGATGATTTGTAAAGAGACACAGGAATTTGCAATGTGGACATGTTCAGTCATCTAACCAAACTTCTCAAAGTGGGCTGCAAAAAGAAAACATAGCTACCAGGAAAATTATTAAGGTTGGTGGTATGGGTGGAATTGTGTTCTCCCCAAAAAGATATGTTATAGCCCTTACCGTGAATAGTTTAGAATGTGACTTTAGTTGGAGACAGAGCTAATCAAATTAAAATGAGGTCATTAATGTGGGTCTTAGTCTAATATACTTGGTGTTTTTATAAAAAGGGGAAATTTGGACAGAGAATATGCATAGAGAGAAGATGACATGCAGAGACACCCAGAGAGGAAAGCCTTCTACAAGCCAAGGAGAAAGGCCTGGAGAAGATCTTTCCCTCACAGTCCTCAAAAGGAAACAACCCTATTTACAGCTTGATTTTGTGCTTCTACATTCCAGAACTTACAACAATGAATTTCTGTTGTTTAAGCCATTCAATCAGTTTGCAGTACTTTGTTAAGGCAGCCCTAACAACTGATATAGTGGCATGCATTAAATTATTGTCAAAATCTGCAAAATAGTGAGATTTTCTTCACAGCACACTAGGAGGTTCACATTTGGGATTCCTCCAGAGTCTAGGTTTACTCACAGGTTGTAACAAATGGACAAAAGGACAAGAGCATTGAGAGTATTGTTAAGAATGAATCATTAACATTACAAACCATGAATCTAAACAGAAAAGGAGGAAGAGTAAAGAGGCCCTGAAATATATGGAGACAGTAAGAATTCTAATGAGGCTAAAAAAACATTGACTAAAGAGGGATTATTATGACAAGCCATGGTCAAGAGTGAATAAAAAAATTGAAGCCCGCCAAAATTAAATAATGTCTAAAAGTCAAAACACATACACAGTAAGGAAAACATGGAAAAACTCTTTACCAGATCAAATTCAAAATTCACCTCCCCTTTGAAGTCTCCCTGATTTCCCTAGCAGAGTCAGTCACTCCTTCCTATACATGTCTTCAAATTTCATTTATTTCTTTTTAATTGAAATTTTTAACTTGCACTGTTTTTACAGAAGATACGCTCTATAATGTTGCAGTTAAGCATGGAGACTTTCTGCCCTATAACATCCTAGTGCCTAGTACTTATTAAATTTTATTAAATGAATTAGTGAGGTCATATAAAAACTTTTTAAACTTGCTGTTTGGAACACACAATCAAAAAAAGAAAAATACAGTGGAAACATCAGGTCTGTTATTCAGAGCTCATGCTGTAATGTTAGCAGATAATAAAAACCAGAATTACTCGACTCCTATTTTGCCTTTGTCTTCTCTGTCAAAGGAAACAAGCATCAGGCTGAAAGCACAGAACTAACTTTTTAAAGAGAGAATTGAAGCCTGAGATAAGTGAAGCTGTAGTAAGACAACAGGTAACTGCCCTAAATGAGTTTGTCTCCTGGCCCAAATGAGGTATTTCCCAGAGTACCGAAAAAGCTCAAATTAAAATTATTGAACTATTCTTCATGATATTTGAAGAATTATAGAGAGTAGATAAGTTGCTAGAAAAGTGGAGATGGATAAATATCCTATTATAAAACAAAATCATGAAGGGAATTACAGATTTAAATGATAGATATTAATGTCAGTGAGTATTTGTGGCCAGGACAATAAAAGCATGATTTAAGAATAGGAAAGGAGGAAAGAAGCTATTATAAGTCCCTGAAAAATAAGGTATGTCAGATTAACTTCTAAACTGAGTCATCTGATTTCAGAGCCATTCGTTGAATAATCATGCATGCTCTGGATTAATTGACTCATTTATTCAGACATTTGTACTTTTTCCAAAAGTTATTATAAAGTACATTAAGCTTATACCTCAGGCCGGCTACCGTCTAAGAGACAGAGTGGGCAATGTAGGTATCTTTCTACATTTTGGCACATGATAATAATTTTTTTCTAATAATATTCACTCAAAAAAGAAGGAAAAAGGTACTATAAATAATAGCATAATTAAGAATATTATTGATGATCATGTCAATGTAAGATAAAATCAAGAGTACCAGCTTTGGATGCCAGCTGCTGGGGGTTGAATCCTCACTCTACCACCATCTAAATATTTGATCTCAGGCAAAGGACTTCACCTTCCTATGCCCCAGTTTTCTCATTTATAAGACAGGATTCTAATGACAATAACCAGAAGGCCTGTTGTGAGAATTAGCAATTACGTCTAGAGAACTTAGTATAAGGTTTAGTACATAACAGTCACTCGAAATGCTGTTACTTTTTCTGATTAATTTATGTATTATTGCCAGTTTAAAGAGCCTGTATTCCTGTTCTCCTCCTAATATATATTTTTGTCATTTATTGGCAGAATATATTAATTATTAATACCTGCTAACTAAATTTAAGAATTGCATGAAACTAGGAGGTCAAGGAATGATAAGCAAGACCAAATTGTTTTTGCAACCAGGAATGGTAAAAGGAATCTTCTAAGGTAAACTGGGGATAGAAGAATATTATTGTTTTAAGGACACAAAATATCATACTGCATATTTGATAAAGACTTTGGCATTTCAGTGGACTGGCATGCCTTAACAAGTGAAAGCCTGTATTTTATTAGTCTATTCATTTAAACATAATTTTTTTTTATTAATATGAAGCACTGAGGAGTGTTTTCTTATGGTTCAGTTAAATGCAGTTTTTGCATGATTACTTCAGCAAGTGTATGAAAGCAGAAACATCCAGTGCTCACTTGAAAACTATGCCCATTTGAATGGAACTATATGGCAAAGTTCTTCTAGGAAGACCCTTGAGCCCAAGAAGAAGCAAAGTGGCTGACTCAGCAAGCTAAATTGCAAGCACCTGAATGTTCTTTGATTGATCTAATTCTAATACCTTATTATTAAAAATATATATGGAAATTTGCCTATGGTTATGATAAAATGCATATTAATTTCATATATTATATTAAATCATTATAATAAAATATAATGTAATATACCACATTAATAACATGAAGAAAAAAAATCCGCATGATCATCTTTTTCCTTTTTTAATTGTGATTAGAACGCTTCATATGAGTTGTACCCTTTTAAAGATTTTTTATGTGTACAATGGAGTATTGTTAATTATAGGAAGATTATGGTGCAATAGAACTTAATTTTTTTGTATAATTGACATTTTATACTCATTGAATAGCAGCTCCCCATTTCCCCCTCCACCCAGTCCCTAGCAACCATAATTCCACTTTCTGATTCTATGTGTTTCACTATTTTAGACACCTCATATGGGTAGAATCATGTAGTATTTGTCCTTCTGTGACTGACTTATTTCACTTGGCATAATGTTATCAAAGTTTAGCTATGTTATCACATATGACAGGATTTCCTTCTTTTTAAAGGATGAATACTATTCCATCATGTATATGTATGTCATTTTCTTTATTTATTCATCTGAATGGGTGTTTAAGTTATTTCTACATCTTGGCTATTTTGAATAATGCTGCAATGAACATGAGGGCGGACATGTCTCTTTAAGATTCTAATTTCAATTCTGTTGGATAAGTACCCAGAGTAGAATTACTGTATCATATAGAATTTGTATTTTTAATTTTTTCAGGAAATTCTATAGTATTTTCCATAATGCTGGGACCATTTTACATTGTCATCAAGAGTGTACAACAGTTTCAATTTCTCCACAATCTCACCAGTGCCTTTTTTCTTTCTCTCTCTTTCTTTCTTTCTTCTTCTTTCTTCTTTCTTCTTTTTTTCTTTCTTCCTTTTTCTTTCTTCCTTTCTTTCCCTTCCTTCCTTCCTTCCTTATTCCTTTCCTTTCCTTTCCTTCCTTCTCTCCTTCCCTCCTTCCTTCTCTCCCTCTTTCGTTCTTTCTCTCTTCCTTGTCCCTCTCTCCTCTCCCCACTCTCTTTTTCATAAGAACTATTCCAACAGGTATGAGGTGATATCTCATTGGAGTTGTAATTTACACTCCCTGATGATTAGTAATGTTGAATACCTTTTTATATACCTGTTGGCCATTAATATGTCTTCTTTTAAAAATGTCTAATCAGGTCCTTCTCTCATTTTCAATAGGGTTATTTGGATTATGTTGTTGTTTTGGAGGTCTTTTTTGTTTATTTGCTATTGAATTGTGTAAATTCCTTATATATTAACATTTCTGATATAATCTCCTTGTTGGATATGTGGTTTGAAAATATTCTTACCCATTTTACAGGCTGCCTTTTCATTTTGCTAATTATTTCCTTTGCTGTGCAGAAACGTTTTAGTTTGATGTAGTCCCTGGTGGGTATTTTTTTTTTTTTTTTGGTTTGTTTTCTTTCCAGTCTGCTTTTCACTGAGGCAGAGAGTGGGACTCTGACATGTACTATCTTGCCTGTTCAAGTGGAAATCTTTGCTTTCAGTGTCCACCAGGTGACTAGAGTACACTAACTCACATCAGTACTCTGAAATAGGCAAGACAGAAGCTAGTGCATCAAGCATTCCTCAGAAAAACTGGAATGTTGGATGTATGGTCTAGTACTTTCCTACAGGCTCCAGAGTGGCTGGTTTCATGCTAGCCCACATGTAGGAGTCTCTCAACTAGTTTCTGAATGTCTCACAAATGCTGTGCATTGTTGTTGAATTGGAATGGCTATTGGGGGAAGGAAGGTCCAGGGCTTCCTTATACCATCTTGCTAACATCACTTTCCTTTTACATATGATCATCTTAATCAATACAATAGAATAATTTGGCAAAATATAACACACTTTTGTGACAGAAACACGATGAACTAGAAATAAAAGTATACTTACTAAACATGATAAAGGATATTTTTGAGAAATGTATGACTATTACATTCAACAGTGAATGAAAATTTTCCACTTCATTTCAGATACAACACTGTATTGGAAGTCCTAGCAAAAGCAAATAGGCAAGAAAAAAAAGTCACTCAAAATGGAAGGGAAGAAGTAAAATTATCTTTATGTGTGTATGAAATGACTTTATATATAGAAAATCGTAAGAATGCAACATATACTGTAAAGTTAATTAACAATTTTAACATACTACAGGATAAAAGCTCATCACTCAAGAAGCAGTTGTATTTCTATAAATTAACAATGAACAATCTGAAACTAAAATTAGGATAATTCCATTAACAATAGAACTGATGATATGCATATGATACTTAGAAAAATTTTATCCAAGGATGTGCAAGACTTCACGACAAACTGCAAAACATTGCTAAAAGAAATTAAAGACAGAAACAAATAGAATATTTCATGCTTCAAATGTTTTTATTTCACTTTATTTATTAATATTTTTACAGAAATAGACAAGGTGAACATAAAATTCATATGGAATTGGAAGGGCCTCTAGACCGGCAAAATAATATTGGAAAAGAACTAAATTGGACAACTCACACCTTTTAGTTTCAAAGCTTACCACAAAGTTATGGTAGTAAATATTGTGGAATTGGAATAAGGATATATGTATTCATAAATGTAATAGAAATAAGAGTCCAGAACCAAACCCAAATATCTATGACCAGTTGATTTTCAACAAGGATACTAACACTACTCAATAAAGAAAGAATAGTCTTGAAAGCATTACCTCTAAGAACTGGAACAAGACAAATGTGCCTACTGTCACCACTTATATTCAACAAAGTGCTGGAAGTCCTAGCCAGGGTAATCAGGCAAAAGAAACAAATAAAGGGTATCCAAATCAGAAAACAGTAGGTCAAACAATTGTTTTTCACTGATGATATGATCTTATTTCTAAAAAAGCCCAAAGACTCCACCAAGAGACTCCTGGAATTGATAATAAATTCAGCAAAGCCTCAGGTTACAAAATCAATGTAAACAAATCAGTAGCATTTCTATACACCAATAACAGTCAAGCTGAGAGTCAAGTCAAAGGTTCAATACTATTGACAATAGCTGCAAAGAAAAAAATACCTAGAAATATACTTAAACAAGGAGGCAAAAATTCTCTGCAAGGAGAACTAGGAAACACTGAGAAAAGAAATCACAGAGGACACAAACACTTGGAGAAAATATATCAGTAGAATCAACATTGTTAAAATGTTCATACTACCCAAAGTGATTTACAGATTCAGTGCAATCCCCATCAAAATACCAATGTCATATTTCACGGATATTGGTTTGAAACCAAAAAATAGCCCAATAGTTAAAGCAGACTTAGGCACAAAGAACCAATCTGGGGGCATTGCATTACCAGACCTCAAACTATACTACAAGGCTATATTAACCAAAACAGTACTGGCACAAAAATTGAGACATAGGCCAATGGAACAGAACAAAGAACTCAGATGTAAAATCATCTACATACAGCCAACTGATCTTTGACAAAGCAGACAATAATATAAACTGGGGAAAAGAAGTCTTATTCAATAAATATTGCTGGAAAAATTGGATAGCCATATGCAGAAGAATTAAACAGAATTCATATCTCTTCCCACTCACAAAAATTAATTCAAGATGGATAAAACATTTACATGCAAGGCATGAAACCATTAGAATTCTAGAAGAAAATGTAGGAAAAAATTTTCTAGATATTGGCCTAGACAAAGAATTTATGACTAAGACCCCAATGGTAATTACAGCAACAACAACAAAAAAAATAAATGGGACTTGATTAAATTAAAAAGCTTCTGCAAAGCTAAGGAAATAACAGAGCAAATACACAACCTACAGAATGGGAAAAAAACAAGCACTCTTATTTTTATGATGTTTTAATAGTTATGAAAGTGTAGTACATTTTAAAGTACACTGTATATGTTAATACATATATATAATGATTGAAATAGTTGAAATGGCTTTGAAAAACATGTGTAGTTGTAATAATATGAGCAGATGTTAACTTGAAAAAAATACAGTATAAATAACAATTTTGGTTTATTTAAATTCCATCTTCATTCTTACGTGACTTACGACAACTGAGACTTTCATTTATTTTAACTTTTAAAAAAATTAATCCTGTTATAAGAAATAATCATTTAAAATATTCACTTTGTTTTTACTCTTTTGCTCTTACATGAAAATGGCAGACCATAATACTTGCATTGCTTTCAGTTATTTTTTTCTGTCTCAGTGTATCTACATAGCTTTTTTAAAACTAATTTAAAAACCACAAAGTTTGAATAATTAAAACATTAATAAAGATAAAAATATATTTACATAAGTTGTTAATTTACTAAATACTCTCTAGGGATTAGGGGGATGGGGGGGCAAATCAGTAACTAAAGGACACGGGAGCACTAAGGGGGGCGGGGGGGAAGGGCATGCCTTTAACGCGCACTTGGGTGAGGCAAAGACATAAAGTGTAACTGTAGTGTTTGTACCCTCAAAATACCCTGGAATAAAAATAATAATAATAAATTTAAAAAAATTTAAAAAAATGGTATTGAATAAAATAATAGTCGTGCAGATTTTTTTTCATGCCTTGTAATTTCTAATATATAAAGTGTTTATTTTTAAAAAGTTAATTTTCTAGTTTGTTGCCGAAAATAGGACCACATTTTCTTAGAAAAATACTATCAATAGTGTTTAATTTTAATAGCCAGCTCATATGATTCTATTATAAATTTCCAGAACTGGACATAGTATACTATTTCAAGTTTTACTATGACATATTATCTTCAGTGATGTGTTATTCATTCCACACTGTCATCTGCTTACTAGAATCTAAACTTCTTGATGACATATATTTCAAAGGCATCGTTGTATACGCTATTATTCTTACAAAAATGAATGAGTAAATGCATGAAATATAACACTTACAAACAAAATTGGGCTCTACAAGTAATATTGATTCTTTTATGAAACACTTTAGCAATCCTACCCAGGAGATTAAAAACTTGCCTCTTATCCCTGTTGGTCTAGGGAAGCAGTCAAACACTCTACCCCTTCAGTCCCCAATCCCCGGGGCCACTGCTCAAGTATCAGTCCATGGCCTGTTAGGAAAACCGGGCCTCATCACTGACTGAGCTCTGCCTCCCCACCCCACCTCATCCCCCACCCCCCTCCCTGTCCACGGAAAAATTATCTTCCATGAAACCGGTCCCTGGTGTCAAAAAGGTTGGGAAACACTGCTACCATCTCCTAGTGTGAAGCCAGTAGTGATACCTTTCATTGTCTGGGATTATAAACTCTATTGTCATGGGAGTTATGAGTGGGTGAGAGGCAGATATAGAGCTACAGAAGCCTGAGTTGGGGAGCATAGGATGAGAAATTCTAAGCAAAGGGATGAAAATATGACTCAGATGAGCTAATCTCTAGACAGCTAGTTTGATTAAGTGTTGATCTTGGAAAGGGCAGCAATCCTTCTTCAATATTTCACCACATAACTGGGTTTTGAATTCCTATCTTTGACCACTCGCTTCTTTATAAAAACCATTGGCAATACACAGGTCGTATGTGTGAAGATCTTTCCTAAAATAGATTTATCTTCTCTTATTTATTTAAATTTTTCAAGAATAGGTAAAACCATAATTTAGGACAATAGTCCTGACTTCTAGACATAAAAGTGTTATATTTTATTATTTTGAGGAAAATATTGTACCTTGTAAGGAGTGTTGGTTCATTAGAATGTGAGGGGATTTCTTTGAGGGTGAGAGATTGCAATGGGTCTGGAGACTGTTTTCATCACAAGCTCACTCTCAGGCCAGTCAGCAGGTAGATGACATGAGTAGAAGGCCCTGGGATTTCTGGGAATGAACCTTGGATTAAGGGATACTGTGATCCCAAGAAGCAGAAAAGAAGAGGTCATCTAGTTAACAACAAATAGAAAGGTCTCCCAGGTGGAAATCCCAATCCCGTTTGGTCTTTCGAATAGTTTGGAGCTTTGTTACACATTATCAAAAGACGTAGGCCTTTGTAATTTACTTGTTTGCCTGATTTTTTGTTAAATATTCTCTTCCTAAAGCAGATTTCTTTACATGAGCAGAATTCAAATATGCATTGATATTGGTTAGCACATTTTCATTTTTGGATAATGGATCTTATCAAGGGACAAAAAAATCTCAACAATAAGAACATACGTTTTCAGTTCAAATTTATGCATGAAAACATGACCATCATGGCTTCGTGGCAAAAGATTTAACATTTTTGATTTGTAAGAACGCCTGTTATCATTGTTTTGAAAGCACAGGAAATTATTTACAACCCGTCATGATTTTAGGGACAGAGCAAGTCTCATAGTCAACACATCCCTTATATTGGCTGGAAGAATTCCAAAATTTTAGATGATAGCTTTGGCATCTTTAGGGCTTTATATATATCCACTAACATGACAATTCCCTGGAAAAGATAATAATAGTAGTCATTGTTTCAACTCACTGGTCGCAACATGAATTTTAGCCATGCTTGCGAATCTTGCATATATGAGATTGATGGATTTATCCCTATTTTACGTATGAGAAAGGTTATGTGTACAGTTTAAGTGGAAAAGAAATTTTATGTCACAAAGCAAGATATTATGTAACTAGGATTTCAAAACACATTGTTGCTCTTTATCAGTCTTGTTTCATTGGGCGATGTCCTTGGATCTCCGTTTTTACATCATTAAATGAAATCCAAAACTGAACCTCATAACAATCAACATCATATTGTTTTCATAAAGATTTAAATCTTCATGCACTACCTAGCACAATTCAGTTAAGGGTAGTTATTTGTAGATCTAAAAGTTTACTCTTTTTGGTCAAGTTTAGCATAGCATGTTTTAGAATTTGTGATATATTTTTATATCTTTCTTCCAATTAACATGTTAGTTTTGAGAAAGAATAAAAAGGAAAAAAACCTGTTCACCAATAATTTATTTCTGAGTTTGATGGATTGCTGTTTTAGAATAAGCAAAGCTATTGTTGCTTAATATAGCAATAAATGGAGAGCTTTATAGTAACAGTAAGCCTGTCACTTCTCTCTAAAAATTATTTCATAACCATATAAGCCATAAAAACAAATATTTCTAAAGAGTGAAAATTGC
>RJWJ010025283.1:0-24037 GCA_004363605.1 Indri indri
TGTTTAAAATACTGCAAATTAGTTATTAGGCTGCAAATTTATGTGGAAATGTATGTTCTCTGTTATGTTTTTGTTCATTGGGGCAAAATTTGAAGAAGGAATCGTTTCCTCAATTGATAGCATTTTAAAATGGGAATTTTACTGCTTTTTTTTTTTTTTACTGAAGTTAATGATTTTTATCCCTATATGAAATTTTGTATACACTGTGATTGATGTAAAACAATGTAAAATGATATTCACCCAGTCCCACTTCTTCAGAAAGTGGTAAAATGGTTTTATTTATGTGTTGCAGATTGCCTTAGCTTTGCATTTTAGCACCACCTGGTGGACAAAATATCATTTGTTTATTTATTTATTTTTTCTTTACTGTTTAAAACAGCCCGTTCCCATTCTGTATCCAACATATCTTAGTAGATATTTAATTGCAAAAGTTCTACAGGTCAAGGATTATTGAAAACAAAATAAGGTTTAAAAATCTGAGAGGTTTCCTGAGTAATAATGCCAACTTAAATGCTTGAGGTTTTTTAAACCCTCATGAACACATACAGATTTAATAGCATTTTATATTCACATGCAAAAATTGATTTTTTCCACATTTTAATTATTTGTCATGCATATTTTTTTCCCAATAAAGATGTAAATAAGACCAGGAAGTTTTTTGTACTCTACTAACAAATTGTGGTTTAAATTATGTTGTCTCGCCAAAATGCAGGTAATCACGTTGTAAACAACACTTTATGAAGAATGTTCGTACTGTAAATTCTTGCCCTGTTGACATTTTGTGCAAAATTAAAATTAGTATTTTAACTTATACTACTATAAAATAAACCACTTTGATGTTAATCTTCCCCTTGTAAATAAAATAAAATTGTGGCCTAACATATATTAGTTCTCAGTTTTTAACAGTCTTTAAAATTTTCCAGAAGATAAATTTGATAGTATTTTCAAATTAAAAATACAAATATATTTAGAGCTAGCCTTGAGAATTTTAAACATATTAATCTTTGTATAGTTCCACATTTCTATGAAATATAGTGAAAAAGATAATCCGCCCTCAGATTCCACTATGTTCTTTTGGAATACGCTGCCTTTCTATTCCCTGGTAAGATTTGGGAGGGCTATAAATTTCAATTGTGTGCTATTCAAAGACTTAGTAGTTATATAAGATCTGTTAATATTTAAATAGAAAATATGTTCTAGTCTCATATTTTTTGTGTGTCATTTAAAATGAAACTATAATGGATAATCTTTATTAAGACATGCATCTTGAATTTAAGTGACTTTGTCACTTTAAGAAAACACTTAAAATTCTCTCTCTCTCTCTTCTTTTTCCTTTTATCTAAAGGCCTCGGATTGTACACTGTAAATTCAGCATATGGAGATACCATTACTATGCCTTGCCGACTCGATGTACCTCAGAATCTCATGTTTGGCAAATGGAAATATGTAAGTTTGACCTACCTTGGACTTGGTTAATTGCTTCGGGTTTTTTAAATAAAATTCTTTCTGTAAGTAAATGCAAATTTCAAATTCACTTAATGGCAGTAGTGAACTGTGGGTACAAATGTAGGAAGGTAAAATTAATGTGTCGAATATGTCAAAAAATAATTCATGTCTTACGTAACAAATGCTATTTTAAAATACGGCCAACAAACACGTAATTCTTAGATCATATTAGTCTGAAAGATTCAACCTTAAGTGTTAGAGGTAGAGAAAAAGGCACAGTTCCAGAATATATTCAGCGGATTATAGGACAGCTCGGTGGAAGATGACAAACTTTCTCCACTTACTCGGGTTTTTTGTTTGCTGTGGCTATTGTAAAGGCAGGATATATCAGTAGCCAGAGCCCTCAGATAGTCATTGGGAATTTGTCATCAGCATTACAAGCTAGCTTGTGGTGTTTGGCCCTGAAACCGTGTTGATGTTGTAGGGCATTTTTTTTACATTTAACTTTGTCAATTTTATCCACATTTCTTGCAGATAGCAAAATCATATTTTTCTCAGGTGTGGAGGAGCAGATGGGTCTGGAATGGAGGGTAGAGATCCTGGTAGGTGCTTGTGGGATGGCTAGGTAGCTTTGCCTGATAAAGTGTCTTAGTTTAATTACCAAAATTAATGAAAAGTATCTGTGGGGTACAATTTCCCTTTGCTGGACTACGAGAAACTAATGGCAGTTTGCAAGCTTCAAGTAGATATATGTTTCCCTGGACACAATAGCAAAGTCTCCCTAGATCCTTGAAATGTTAAAAAAGATATTTGCAGAGGGAAAGAATTTGGTGATCAAATAATTTATGAAAAGTTTCTTTATTGTAACACTTCTCAGAGCCTTTCGTATGTTAAGATACATTATGAATTATCTGAGGGCCATAGTTTGATTCATTTCTTAGGTTTATTTGGCCACACGACTTTTTCCTCACGTATCTCCAAGAGCAAACATTCTGAAGAATGCACTCTATGAAATGTGCTTAAACTTGTACTCAAGGGGTGGTCTAATGTAATCTTTTAAAATGTGGGTTCCGCAGTCAGACCAACAGGTTCAACCGTATACTCATTGTGGGATTCTGTACACACAACTTAACCCCTATTTCCTCATCTATGCAATGAGGTAGTTATATTCTCCTCATGGTGTTTTGTGAGGGTTACATGAAGTAATTCGTATCAAAATACTTACCTAGTACTTGCCAGGTGGTAGTGGCTTGGCAAAGTGAGCTATTATGTCTGAGAGGCTGGAAACTCCTGACCACGCTATTCTTGTGTCACTGGAAAATGAAAGGAAAGGAAGGTTGGCGAAGTAGCACAGCCCTTCTCTGCACTCTCCTCCTGTTCTCCGGTCCCCTGGGGGTAATTTTGAACTAGCTCCAGTTTCCTATTAAGGTGGAAATTTGAAGTTAAGGCCTGTGAGGAAAAAGCCTACTAGCACTCCCCAAATTCCAAGGGCCTGGAAGATTACCACATAATTCACCTGTTGAATCAAATTTCCTGCCAGAGCAAATGGAATCAAGTGGCAAAAAACTCTTGCAATTTTAGAACATTCTAACTATAATCCAGGGAGTCGTTTTCACCTAAACTGAACTGGCACAGTGGTACTGGAGACCAAACAAAAATGACAATTTTCAAATTGATTGTTAGGCAGAAAGCTTCAGCAATCAATTGATGAGATACGTAGCTGCTCTCAAGTCAGTCTTGATTTGCGAAAATAGTGTACATGCTTTAATTTAATGTAACCACCTGAAAGACAAGGCGAAGGTTTGGAAAAAAATAAAAGGAAGCAAACACGGAGAAGGCAAGGGCTAGTTTCTCCTGGATCACATTGTAAAATCCCTATGACGGGAGATCCTGTCTCCTGGGTCACTCCTCTCAGCCGCACTCCTGCCACCTCTTCACCCGCTTCCAGCCACCGGGCCTGGTACGGAAGAGGTCTCTAATGGCTGTAAAGAGAGAGGTACAGTGCAATCGTAATGAAGCCAGGCTGCTGAGCTCAGATTTCCGCTCTGCTGAGATTTAAATGACTTGGGAAGTTATTTAACCAAACTACCTCCATGGTCAAATCTATAAAGGAGGCTAATGTTGTCACATTAACTTACAGGGTTGTTAGAAGTGTTAGATCAAATAATTACTGCATAGAAAGCCCAAAGAAAGCACCTGTCGTAAAGTTAAGTGCTCAAAAATTAATAATAACTATTATTTATTGCATACGAGAATGACTACAAAAATTTAAGTTAGTGGTCTAACATATTTCCGATAATGAAGGAATGATTGAAGGCAAGGGTTTACATTGTAAACTTGCGATAAGTCTAAACGATTTAAGAAGAATATTACTGATGTCTTCAGATATTTAAGCAACTAAATGTTTTGGATTCCAAGATTAACTTAGTAATCGATATTAATATGTTTTAAATTTAAGCCCCCATACAATCTTAACATGTGCCATGTACTTTAACATGTTTTGTCATATTTTATTTTCTCAAACATCTTATGAGGTAAGGAAAGGAGGGATTGTCTCCTACTTTAGGTTACATTGCTTTTTACATAAGAGAATTTTTGTGGGACCCAAGGAAGAAATGCATTCTATGTCTCCATACTCTTTGCATAATTGTATAGGCCAACCTATATCTTATTCTGATGACATGTTTTTATTTGATGATATTTTTATATGAAAGCCTTTGAGCTGTGTTTTGTGACTCAGATAGCAAAACTATGGATTGCAATGGTTAATCTGATTCTATTGCTTAATGGACATGATTGTTTTACAAAGGTAAATACTGTTTCTCCGTGAAGACTGATTAAACTATGTCATGTGTAAATCTCAGCTACATCAGTTTTGGCTGAAAGTTGTGGACATTTAAAATATGTGGATTAAAGTAAAGAATAATTGCCAAAGATAATTGCCCAGGGTATCTACCAGTATTTGCAGCTCAAGTATGTACTTGTGATGCTTATCTGAACATCATTTGGTACATTTGTATGGTTGCTTATACATATATATTTAATTTTATATTAAATATAATATCATCCATTGTCACTTTCAAAACAGTTACTAATTCTGTCCTCCTGATACAAGAAAAGCTCAGATTCCCACAGTCCATCCTTTCATTTTCATACATTTAAACCAATGCCTGAAAAGAACTTACAGCTTCTCTTCTTATGAGGAGTAATTTTCTGTAACCAAATATTTATGTGAGGCTTGTATCTAAAATGATTTTTCTTGGACAGAAAGTATAGAGATTGGTGGAAGAATATGGCCAAGGAAATTGTGTTATTCTGGATATAATCCTGAAACATTTGAATATGCTTGTTTTTAAAATATATTATTATTTTAATTTTTAGGAAAAGCCTGATGGTTCCCCAGTATTTATTGCCTTCAGGTCCTCTACAAAGAAAAGTGTGCAGTATGACGATGTACCAGAATACAAAGACAGATTGAGCCTCTCAGAAAACTACACTTTGTCTATCAGTAATGCAAGGATCAGTGATGAAAAGAGATTTGTGTGCATGCTAGTAACTGAGGACAACGTGTTTGAGGCACCTACAGTAGTCAAGGTGTTCAGTAAGTAGTCTGTGGTGTAACTGCTAAGTGGAATTGATGCACTAGAATATATTCTTTAGAAAGAAAACTGAACTCTCTGTAGTGTCTCTACATGAGGTATCTATACAGAAAGACTTTTAGAAATCTTCATTCTGCTTATACGTGCTATCAGCAAGGAAAACAAAAATTCTAAAATTCAAATGCGTGATTTGCAATAAGGAACTAAAACTGTTGTTTTGTCACATAAAAATTTCCTGCATTTGCCAGGCATGGTGGTGCAGGAAGGTTGCTTGAGCCCAGGAGTTTGAGGTTGCAGTGAGCTATGATGAAACCACTGCACTCCAGCTCAGGTGAAAGAGAAAGATCCTGTCTCAAAAGAAAAAAAAAGATTGTTATATTTATTTAAAACACAATAAAACAACAACCATCACCAAAGGAAAATAAATAAATAAATAAATAGAAATAAAAATTTCCTGAAGTATGATGTACTGCTAGTGATGACTAGCATGCGATCTTAAATTTGTCTGATGGGTACAAATAAATGTTCTGTAGTATATACACAGATACATGATGCATATATAATCATGCATATCATACATATACATATATCAGGCTGAATCACATGAAATTGCCATTTTGATACATAAAACAATAAAATATGGGCAAATTCAAACTATCTTGTGACTTACAGATCTAAGCTTTCTATATGTATATTTATATATATAAATATAGAGGGACATTTTAGAAAGAGAGAGATGTATATCTCCATCCTGACCTTTAATGCTTATTGATTTAGATTTAAAAGTGTTCACTTGGTTTAGAAAATTCTCCTAAAATAAAAAAGCCAAGCCACACCCTAAATGTGTCTGTGAGATACACCAAGGGGAGAGAGGAGGGTAGAGCTGGAAGAGGAGAAAATTGTAAAAGAAACTTGGTGTGATTACTGTAGTTACTATGGCAAAGTTACTTTGCCTAATGATAATATATAGTTAATGTTACTGTGCAAATACCTATGCAAATGAGTGACTTCAGAAGTTATAATTAAAGTATTTCATCTTTTAAAATTCAAATAAAAAATCCCACCACAGTTACATCACCATATTTTAGAAATTATAGGAGGAAAAAGCAGGTCTCAAAAGTTTCAGAATGCCACTCTTTTTTAATTAGGGAAAAAGGTCTCACTTTTAAACTTTTTTCTCTCTGCTTTCTGATAATTTGACAGCACCTAGAAATTATTAAAATAAATAGGAACAAAAAAACCCAGAGGGCCTCCAACTACATCAAGTAGCCTAGGATTTTGCCTGTTTCTCTTGTATGCAACTAGTAAGTAGGTCTGTCCCTTAAGTATTTATATAGACTTCAAAGCTCCTATGGGCTCATGATAAGGATTCAAAGCATGCTTATACTAAAAAGGAAACCTTTGTTCTCCATAAGAACCTTGTAAAAGTATATTACATGTTTTCAGCTGATTACCTTTCAGCTTAGAAGGCACTTTCCAGAAACCATTCACACTTGTCCATCATTTTATGAATCAAACCAAGGAGCAAGTGTTTGCAGTCATGCCTATTTCCATAAAACACCCCAGGTAATCTGTATCCTATACTTTCCAATGGTCCATGTGTTTTCTTTCTTTTTTTCTTTCTTTTCTTTTATTTCACTTTGATGTTATTTGGAAGATGGAGGGTGCACTGCTTAGGATGCTTTTTCTAAAGAGAGCAACCAAAAATTTTTTGATGATGATAGCTCATGATGACGTAGATATAACTAGACATCAAGAGTGTACCACAGTAGGTACAGAGATTAAGTCATAGCACTTTCACCAGTGTGTGTATCAATCTGTCATTGTCGGGTTTCTTTTTTATTGTGTTAAAATTATCAAATATCATGATAGTGTATAAAGGATTTGAGAAATTCAAGTTGTTCTGTTTAGAAGAATCATTTATGACATTTTTCAAATTATCCTTTAAAAAAATAAAATGCCATACTGAAATCTGAAAAAAATTCCATATATTCTAATTCAATAAAATTTATAAGCTGTTTTGGAATACAGAGAATTTCTGTGATTGTGAAAACAAACTCACACCCCACATACCGCCAGCACCCTCTGCCCTCTCCTCTTTTGAATGTTGTTGAAAACAAAGTGATTCTCAGAAACAGAATTTGCATTCCAGGCTGTGGGCCAGGGAGAATTTACATAGACAAGTTACACATTCTTGAAAATGGTGTTTAGTAAGAAGCTGTGAGACCCTCCCCCAAATCCAGTGAAATGAACAGCATAGTTTATGATAAAGACAGTGTTTACAAGAGCATATAAGGGCTTTGCCTTTTTTTTTAAATGAATTTACTTCGGGTCACTTTTTGTGAAGCAAAAAGCAGCTGTGACAGGGAGACTTTCATTCTATGTATGTATATATTACAGTCACTTAAGAGTTACTGAGCTCATCAATCAGTCCTCTGTTTCCCTCTGTTGAGTCACCTAGCAACGTGCACCATGTACCACAGAACCGAGTGCAGTTAATGTGAGCCAATCCCAGATCAGCCTGCTGCAGATTGCCATCCTAATGGCAAAGTCAAATTATTTGTATTCAAGCCAGATCCCATAATTGATGAATTTATTGTCCTTAACGTAGGTTTGTTTGTGTCATTTTAAGCTGTATGTCAGATGCAAGAAATCACACCTATAAACCAGCCCAAATCCAAATAAGTGGCATGTTTTGTCAGCACTAACCAGCTTCGCCTTTTTTTTTTTTCCTGGAGTTGAATTGCATCAAAATCAAACTGCATTTTGTGCACATTCGAGGTTAATAAAACCATTCAGAAGCAAGTGTAAACCTTAAAAAAATTCCCGAAGATTCATTCCAGTGATCGTGCAAAAGGCTCAGAGATCCAATGGGTGCCTAGAGAGCAAGACAGCTGTCGGTGGTGAAATGGAAAATCACTGAGCTGATCACCAGGAGACCTCGCTTTGTCAGATCTCCTGCTAATTTCTGACCTTGAGCAAGTCACTTCACCAGTCTGGGGCTAAGATTCCCTCCTCATCACTAAAATAAATGTTTTCCGTTAGATGGGAGGTTTTCCCATTGTGTTACTACGATCCTCTTCAGGAGCTAACAAAGAGAGTTGATGAAGGTGAGGGACTGCTTCTACTGGATTAGCTAGAATTCTGTCCATTCCATATTTCAAAGTTTTTCCACAATAATTCGTTCACTGATAAAAAAAAAAATGGGGATGGGGGAGGCTCCACCTCTAATAAAGCATTTTAAAAACCACAATCCATGCTAATCTGCAAGTCTCTTCTGCCCTGGTGGTGGTTTATGATATTACGGAGGGCTGTTCCCATGACATGGAACTGATGTACAGGTGGACCAGTTCTTCTCATGGTGATGGGCAGTGTTTGTTGGTTTCATACAGTGTTATTTCAGAGCTTTTATTTGGGGATCTTTCATTTGGATACTGTTCCCAATGTTTTGTTGGATTGAGAATCCCCTCCTCCCACCCACCTTCTGAAAGTCATTTAACCTGAACGCAAATTTTTTTGGGGGTAGGGAAGGGGAAGAAGCAGAAAATGACCAGTTTAATAAATGCGATCTAAACTGTATATTTTATTTTGATTCTTTAAATATAGGAATTTTTTTTCCATCTGGTGAGGAAAATATACCACCATTCCATGGACACATTAGTTTACTTAAATACCTCATGATTTATTAGCAGTGATTGCTAACAAAGAAGCACTTTTGAATCAACATAACCAGTGCATCTATTTGCCTTTTCTTTCTCCCTCTCTTATCAAATTGAGCTATACTGTGTGTGTTTATTTGTTTGTTTGTTTTGAGACAATCTTGCTCTGTCTCCAGCCAGGTTGGAGTGCAATAGTGGGATACTTAGCTCACTGCAGCCACAAACTCCTGGGCAGCCAGGACCACAGGTGTGCGCCACTAAGCCTGACTCATTTTTCTCATTTTTTGTAGAGACAGGGTCTCACTATGGTGCCCAGGCTCTGTGTGTGGTTTCTGATAGTAATGCTAGTACGCTGTGAGTTATAGAGAGCAGTTTTGCCTTCATTCCTGTATCCTCACCTGGCTGTGAGGTGGCTAGATGGCAAAAATATACTTTTTAGTCACCTGCCAAGTTCTAGTTTCTCTGAAGGCTAATGTTCATAGCATTCACTATGGGTATTAGAGCAAAAGGAGATATCCATTTTAGTATATTTCTTCCTAATCACTCTCAATCCCCTTACCACAATTTCCTTCTTCTCCTGCATAAGAATCTCCCATATAATTCTCTAGCTGATACAAAACAAAAAGAAAAGTAGTTGGGAAAGTAAGACCGTTTATAAAATGTTTCAAGTTGTACTAAATATTAAATGTAGCTTAGACTTTCATTATATATGGTAAAACTTAGAAGATATTAGTAAAAACCCTACAGTTTTTGTTAGAAAGAAATCATTTGAGTCTTAGCATTATATGCCATTTCTATAGATATTGGCGCATACTACATGCTGCCATGAATATCAGCTCTCCTCCTCCAATATACACCCCCCCCCCATGTAAAGTACCATCAGATTTACAATAAGCATTATAAGATTTTTTTAAGTCTAACTATTTTATAATTTTAACTACTATAGTGTGGCCCTGTGGTAATATAGCTCTTAAATACTTCAATTAAGATAGCCAGGTCAGAAAAAAAGAAGAAAATGAACTAAAGCATGACTCTTCCATTTGATAAATATTCAGTTGACTGATTTAGAGAAACATAATCAAGAATGTTCAGAAGAAAAATTTGGCTTAAATTAGTGCCCTTGACTAAAGTACTTTAATAATGCAAGTAAATTTGTGACATTGCTTTTCATTTCAATTCTATGGTTGGTTATGAATACTTGAATCATATTAAGATATAATTCACATAAAGCTTTTTAAAAACACTTTAGAATCAATATGTAATTTTGCTAAAATAGTACATGTCCACTTTTATAGCCCTCACACTAATATCCGTCAATTGTTACAACCTAATATAAAAGAAAATTACATACAAAATATGTAGTTAAAATAGAGGGTTTGAAACAAAAGTTTAAGAAGAAAATAACTCAAGCAAATGCAATAGATACTATCATTATTTTCACAATACTCACTGTGATTCTGTCTTCCCAAAAGAAAGATGAGTAATAATGTCAAGAGGACTAAACTTTAAAGATCCCTTTATCAGGTTTCTGTAGATATGCTACGGTTTCATTTTTTTGAAATAGGAAGGAATTTTATAAAGCATTTATGGAAACAAAATACACATGACCACGTGTAAAGGACCAATGACTGTAATAGACCAAGTGTTTACGGCTATGTGTGCATTGATAAAACATCAGAGGGTTTACAAAGCAATGGTATACATTCGATAAAAGAGAAAGTGAGTACGTGCCCAGCTGTTTTGATATTTTACTTCCGTGAACTGGGAAGTGGTGAAACTTGGCAAAGCTGCTCACCAAATCTTTGCATTTAGAGCCTAAATTTATGGGAGAGAGAATTTTCAAATATCTTCACGTATTAAAGACATAATACTATTGAAGAAGAAACTAACAACCATTTTTCCTTTTGTCCTGTTAATTTTTAACTCTTGATTGACCACATAAATTAATTTAATATCTTACGTCTGTTGAGTTCTCAGAGAGGATGCCACTAAATAACTTATTTTAGTTTCCAAAAACTGTGGCTTACTTACATAAGCTCCAAGAATTTTCCTTTTGTTTAAATATTTTAGATGCCTTCCTCTTTCAAATGTATTAGATACTGCCTTTTTAAAAAAGGGATTCCAAATAGGATTCAATGTTTTATCAGTAACTCTGAGTGTTAATTGTGAACATTAATAACAGTCCATTAAAAGAGTTTTAATTATGAGTATTAATAACATTCCATTAAAATTGTTATAACATCACGTTATAAAATCGTATAACATCAGGTTTACTAATATGCAGAAGGCTTTAACCGAGCCCCCCACTCCGATATGTTTCCCAGAAACTGGTGTCTATTTTTAAGGGTTTCTCTATTTTGGTAAGTTTTTTATAATTTTTTGGTCATCTTTCTAACAATCAGGTAGTCAGGTGTTATTGTTTGGTTAATGTGAATTGTCTCTGTTTTGCCTTTCTATTCTTCTATATTTATTTTTTTCTCTCATTCTGTCTTTCTTATGTTTTGTTTCCAATCAATATGTTTGGAAACTAGAAAACCATCACTGTGAAAATTGTATCAGTGGAGTTATGCTTCTAGAATTAACAGTAAATAGGCCCTCCTAAGTACATGAATTCAACACATAGGATTTATTATTACTATTTATTATTCTAATTTCTAATATAAAACATACTTGCAAAGGGGAAATTAACTCTAGATATTAACCCGAAGAAGGTTACTTTTTTTATAGAATCTTTCTATATCCATTTTGCTATCCCAAATACATTTTGTCATTTTTCTTGCTTTTCTATAATGGTCTGGGTAGGTAACATGTCTGATAAATTAATTCCAAATTGAGTAATAATTGTACAAAAGCCAACTGAGTTTAGTTCGTAATCTAAATTTAAAGTATTAGAGATGATAAAACAATATGAGTATAAAAACTAGGTGTTTGTTATGTGAGAATAAAATAATTCTGGTCCATGAGACTCATGAAAATCAGTGACAATGAGATAGTATATGTTTTCTGTAAACTGATTGCTGGAGCTATTTTTAAAAAATCACAAAATCCGTAAACAATAGAAAATAGGAGATATGAATAAAATTACTTAAAATCTGTTTAAATAATAAATTGTTCCTGAAGTCTCTGTTAGGATTTATGCTTATAGAACTTTTTATATTTAAAATGTTTCTGCCCATCATATTGGATTTCAAATTTGAAAGATTTCTTCTGGTTTCATATTGTGACTTGACTTGAGATATAAAGTTTGAGATATTTAGGATATTTGGGCTTCAACATCCCTTAACTAGCTTTCTATTTCCCATGATTTTAAAGCCGTGTTTCTTAAACTTTATCATGCTCAAGAATCCCCTAAGAACTTGTTTAAAATGTAGATTTATGGGATTTTCCCCAGACGTTTTGATTCAATAGGCCACATAGGGATCAAAAAACTTCATTTTAAACAGGTAACTGTGATTCTGATTCACGTAAATTAACATCTTCTTTTAATGAATTGGGATGAGTTGGAAGTTGTTGATAAGTTGAAAGAGCACATGGTAATCAATTAGAAATAATATATCCTATATAGTACATTAGTCTCAGTTTCACTATTGAATCCATATCCACTGCTTAGAAAGCATCTAGAAAGCATTATAGATATTTTATTCAGAGGACTTATAAGTACTGAAAATAATATTTAAAATGATAAGGCAAATATTTGGAAGGGGTAGACCTAACAGATTTACTAAATCTAGATTATATGGTGAAATCTGCTTTTTATTCTATTGCATGTGCTTCTGTTTGGGATAAATGAATTATAGTTGCTGTAAATCAAATCAGAGATGTCTGATTTTTCTTTGTGCTTAAAACCTGTCTCTACTTAACTTTAGAGCAACCATCTAAACCTGAAATTGTAAACAAAGCACTGTTTCTCGAGACAGAGCAGCTAAAAAAGGTAAGACTTTGTTTTCGATTACTGCCTTTGCTTACCCTAGTGTTAAGTGCCTTCTTCTGGCCTCTAACGCCAGAATAGATAAGAGAGACTTTGCTGTTGTGGAGTTGACAGTATTACAGGTGGCAATCAGAAAGTATGCACAAGTATAGAGAAGACATTGTGACCACCGTCCCTTGTGACCACGGGGACATTAAGGAAGGTGGGGTCATATCAGAAGGGAGGTCTTTTTTATTTAAATGAACTGGGTATTTAATAGAGCCATGAAAGATGAGTAGATTTTCTCCAGGCCAAAGGTATAAAGGACTTTCCAACAATATGAAACAACAGGATGTGAAAGAGAATGGCATGATTAGGAAACAGCAAGTTTCAGCATTGCTGAAACTCTGGGTGCTAAGACAGAAAGCAGACAAGGGCAGTAAAGGATAAATCTGGAGAGGTAAAAACAGGCTGGATCATAACAAGTCATATATGCCATGTATGGAGTTTGGACTTCGTTGACAAATTAAACTATTGAAAGGTTGAAGTAAAGACCTGAGAAGATCAGATTTGAACAATCACATTAGCAGAGGTGTGAAGAGAAGCCATACTGAATGGGAAGACAAAGCTGGAGTTCCATATTTGGGCACACCAATTAAATAATTCTCCCATCTTCCCTAACTAAAACACCTAAATTTTCCTTGGTGGGGTTGGGGGATTACCAAAGTTCAAAGTCCTTTGAGTCAGATTAAATTTTACTGCATAATATGATTTGATAAATACCAAATATTAAAATTAAAATATGTAGAAGAAAGTGGTAGAGATTATACAGCATGGTAAATATATATAGTAAAAAATAATATGTGTGTGTATATACACATATATAGTGTGAAACTAGAGAGGGAGCCTCATTTTAACACTGTAAATGATTCTTGCAGATGAAAATCTATGAAGCTTGATAATAGTCAATGTTAGCATAGTCATAATACATTATTTAGTTAATGTTAAAAATGAATGGTGTCAAAATGAAGTTAGTAATGCTTTTAAATGAATGCAATTTCATTAATAGTGACAGCATCTATTGCACATTTTAAAATGAGCAAGATTGAATTTTTAAATACAAGACATTGTTTTTATGCTAGAGAGCATGTATTCATGCCTTAGTATTGAATATAGATGGGTCAAGAAACGTTTGGAATAATTCTGCATTGCCTGAGGATTCTGGGCTTACCAAATTGACATACTCTGATTGAACCAATGTAATAACATTTCCTTTTTATTTTGCAGTTGGGTGACTGCATTTCAAAAGACAGTTATCCAGACGGCAACATCACATGGTATAGGAATGGAAAAGTGCTGCAACCCCTTGAAGGAGGTGGGTATGAGGTGGGCAATAAATTTAGACAACCCATTTTGACTTTCTCTTGTCTAGGCATTCTTTGAACTAGCTAGGATCTAAGTGTGTTGCCCTCTTTTGATCTATGACTCTATGCTTTGTTAGGTATCCACTAAATCATTAAGTGATTTTTTTAAACACAATTTTTAGTACATGCGCAGAAAAATCAAGAGCAGAGAAAATTACTTCTATATATGGCATGTTCTAGAAGTTAATTAAAGTGAGTGGGAGATGGGATTCCAGGATTCTATTTCTATGTCTCTGATTCATAGTTTTGAAAAGACATCATACCTCTCACTACATGTCGATTTTCTCTACCATTGAATACGGTTAGAAGGGCAAAACCACTTCTCAAAGGTATTGTGATGTTTAGTTAAGGTTTGTGATTGTACAGTGAAAGTCCTATCATCAGTGTTCTTTATCTTCTTCAGCAGTGGTCATAATTTTTAGAAAGCAAATGGACCCAATTACTCAGCTCTATACCATGACTTCATCTCTGGAGTACAAGACAACCAAGGCTGATGTACAAATGCCATTCACCTGCTCTGTGACATATTATGGACCAACTGGCCAGAAAACAGTTCATTCTGAACAAGCCATCTTTGATATTTACTGTAAGTAACTCAATTATCATTATGTAATTTAATGTGTTAGAAATAATATTTAAATGCTATTAAACTTTGAAGTTCCAGTGCAATTGCTTTTTAAATTCTGCTTCCAACCTCCATCCCATATCCATGGCACCCAAATAATCTCTTCCTCCTTTGGAGACCTGTAGAATAAATGCCATTCATCTTATAATATCTTTCGCTCTCTACTATTTATGAACATCTCTTCTGTGTTCTCCCAGATGCTAAACCCGTTAAAGATAAGATCTCTAACTTGGTCAGTTCCTTCTGGTAGTCTCAGCCCTAGGACATTGCCATGAATTTTATAAGAACTCAAAGTGCCTTCTGATCACTTTCTGAATGAATGACAGGCTAATACAGACTTATGACTGGCTAGCTTTCTAAATAAGGGATTATCATTTTAATAAAGAGATTTATTTTAATAATGAGATCAATTGCTTAAGATAGATAAGATGTTATATTCTAAGATACTTTGGTTAACTACATCATATATTTGAAACAGAATATTAGAATACAAAGAAATCTTCATGGTCATCTGGTCTAACTCCATTATTTTACTTATCAGTAAAGTGTGGCATGAAGACTTGCCCTAAATTAGCTATAGAGATTGGAATAGAATCCTTTTCTCCTTTGTGGTGCTCTTGTAAGACAGATGCCAAGATAATCCAGTGAAGAGAAGCAAAGATGCTGGTATTCCATCCCCAGTGCTATCAATTACTGTGTGTTTCTTAAAAAGTAGCTTAATTACACTAAATCTCAGTTTTTGTATCTTGAAATGAGAAAAACATAATACCTTACTCATAGTGTCGTTAGAGAGATGAAGTGAAATCACAAATCCAAAATAACATACTGAATCATACATTAAATGCTCATTATTAAGTACTATTGTCATTATTACTCTATGATCATTGTCACTACATAAACATAGAGCTGGAGATATTTTTTGAGAAAAAAATGCAATAAAGGATTTTTTTATTATTATTTAAAATGAATCGAAAATTCTTGTACTATTGCTGTGTGTTCTGGAATGACCTAGTACTTCTACATCTATTCTGGAGAAAAAGCAGAAATACTTTCTGAGCCTGTAGAGAATTTTCCCTTATCTACTTTTCTATTTTGGTTCTGTAAGGCAAAAATCTTATAACTGGACAAAACTGAAATTCCAAATTTGCCCTAACATTAAACGGTTATTTTGTCTTAAACTTGGTAAATAAGTTTCTTGTTGATTAAAAGCAAGAAATTAGAGTATTCCATCATGTGTAGCTTATCTAAAATCAAACTGTTATTTCTGTAAGTGAAAGTAGAAAGTAGAATTCTTTCTGTTCGAAATATTCAATTGGAAATAAATCATGTTCGTGTAAGTGCAGGGGTATAAGACAGGAGAAAACATCAAGACAAGCAAAAAGAACTATGAAATTGGCCTAAGAAAGAACAGGAATTTATGTGAGTGTCCAGCATGTGGAATTGGGTGGGCAGAGAAATCAGTTCTTGGATATTAAGAAGTATACCATGGAGTACAATTCAGCCATAAAAAAGAATGAATTAATGCCTCCTGCTGCAATTTGGAAGGAATTGGAGTCCATTATCGTAAGTGAAGTATCTCTAGAATGGAAAAACAAACATCACATGCACTCTCTAATAAATTAGAACTAACCAATGGGTGCCCAAATGCACAGAGGAAAGTAAAAGTCATTGGACATCATCAGACAGGGGGAGGAAAGAAAGAAGGGAGAGACAAAAACCCAACTAATGTGCATAATGAACACCATTCAGGTGATGAGCAGGTTTACATCCCTGACTCAAGCCATGTAACAAAAACACCTGTACCCCCTTACTATTCTGAAATTTAAAAAAAAAGAAGGTAATGATTTTACCATGCAGGCTGTGCAGGGTGCACTTGGCATGGCTTTTGGGAAAGTACATTGTATGCAGTGCTGGGCTTCATGGTGAAAATACAAATAGGTTTAAGACATAGTCCTGACATTCAAGGAGTTTACTACTCCAAGAGAGAAACAATACACTTGCATCAGGAGGAAATTGTCCATGAAAGGTCTCAAGTGGTAAGTGCTACAGGAACTCAGTAAAGAGTCCTGAAAGATCAGGTGCTCAATGACAGTGATTCTCACACTCTGTTGTGCATCAGGAAAATGTGAACTTCTTGTTAGAATACAAACTGCTGGACCCCTCCCTTGAGTTTTTGATCCAGTAGGTGTGAGAGAGTCGCTTGACTTGGACATTTGTAACAAATGTCCCAACGATGCTGACGCTGCTGATCTGAGGACCACATTGGGGGAACCACTGCTCTAGGAAGACTTCAGAGAAGAGAAGGAGAGAGCTAAATGGAAAGGACAGAAGCATAAATGCAAGAAAAAAGAGATAAGCTTATCTTAAGAAAACTTAAGAAAGATGCACTAATCCACTCCTTACTCTATTCAATAAGTAATGAAGTTTTAGAGAATCCAACTCTTTAATCTTTGTGCTTATCTGATTCCTGCCTTCTAGGACTGCCTAAATGTATGCCCTTGTTCCTTCTTGTCTGTGTTTCTGCAGTGAATTCCAAAATAATATTCCTCCTGTCTGCCTACCCTTCTCTGCTCACCCCCAAACAAACTTCCCTTCAAGCTGCTGCCAGAAATATTTTTCTAAAGCACAAATGCAATAGTGTTACTCTTGTGATTAAAATTCCTCAATGACAAGTTTGTTGTCCTCATAAATAGAATGAAAGCTCATTGAGGCAAGGAATAGGCTGTTTTCAACTTTGTCATTCCAGCACTTAGTGCTTACACAAAGTGGATGCTAAACGAATGGATAAATGACTGGACAGAAGAATAAATGGACAGAAGGAAGGATGAAAATTCGAGTAGACCCCTTTGATTATAATGTAGGAGCTTATGAAGAATAATGAAATATAAGATTCCCACCTGAGCTAGGTTCAAGACAAATTGTAGATAGCAGTTTTAGGATTCTTTCTTTTAAATCTTTGTATGTTAAGAATGTGTGAAGGATTATGAGTATAATATTCAAAGCACTCTTTCAGAAAACCGATTGAGAGAAAATATTTATGAAAGAATAGAAAGGAGGGAGACTCTGGTGAGGAGCCAAATGAAATGTGATGCCATTGCTTCAGGGTTAGGTTAATTAGGGCATGGATTAGAGAAGTCACAGTGGAAACAGAAGGGGAGACTCGGATGCAAAATACATTATGAAGTATTACTCATCAAGACTTAGTGATTGAGTGGATAGGAGAGGAAAAAGGAGCAGGCAGAGAAATGGGCACAAGGATGACTTACTAATAGGTGGAGTAAAATTTAAAGTCAGGGGCCAAGGGACAGCAAGAGTTCATTAATTCCGAGGTAGGCGCATTAGTGGACATCCAGAAAGTCGCCGTTAAAACACAAATGTGTTGCATTATCTCTTTGTTGACAGTTTAGTTCTTGAACAGAGCAGAGCCTATTGAAAAGGGAAGGCAGAGAAGTGGAATTTTGAAACAGAGGAGGAAGTCATACAGATTGCAGTCCCTGGCTGTCTTGGTGGCAGCCTTGATCAGAGATGTGCCACTCAAACCTGGGTGCTAGTCAGAGAAGAGCCATGTGAAAGAGTGAGAGAGGCCCAGAAATGGAAGGTCAGTAGGGCACCAAAATCAAACTCTCTTTATTTACTTTTCAACTTTGCTAGGAACTGCTGGTTGGGAAACTACCTCAAGCAAATCTGGAAAAATAGACAGAAAGTATATTAAACCAAATCACTGTTCAGCCTCAGAATGTTCTGGGCAAATATTCAGAGAAGCCCTTTCATAGAGAAAAGGCAAAGAAACAATCTACAATAACCCGTCTAAGTTTTTTCTGCACTTTAATTGTAGAAAGATAAATAAATGACTGCAAGAGATGGGAAAAAAACCTGCCAAACGACCACGTATTTGTTTCACCTTAATAGCTAACAACAAAAAGTTCTTTGTAGATAATTTTTAATGCCACCAGTTTGAAAATATAAACACATACCTCAATAATTATTAAGTCTTGTAGAAAAGGTTCATTTAAAAAAAAAACCCTTTGCATTATGTGATTTCAGAATTCATCATTCATTGTATTATCCAGTTATATAACAAATGGATAAGTTAGAAAGTGGGTCATTTATAACTGCCACCACCACCTCCTTTTATTTCCTGTTTGCTAGATGTGGTCCACTGTATCCAGGTTTTAATTTCTTTAGCATTCTACTGTTGAGCAGTAGCCTGTACTAAAGAATACCCTTTAGCACTATTTTCTCTCTAAATATGACCAAAGCAGAATGAAAGATGCGTCTTGGCTCCAATGAATAGGTCAAAATTACAGTACATTTGAAGTCCTGTTGATTGTGTTAAGGGTCTTTCTCAGTTCATAAGATTTATCTTTTTGAAAGCAGATCTACTCTCTTGCACGCCAAATCCATGGTGGTGTCGTTAGGTCATGTCTCTTTTTAAAATTTAATATAAGGTATAATTATGTAATGTGAGTACAATGGTACCTAATAACTTTATCTACTTTTCTAGCTGATTTTGCCTTGGCAAGCTATAAAATTCATATAATACACTTAAATTTTCTTATAATAAAATAATACAGTGAGATATTTTTTCCTACTGGTCTTTTACACATAAAATAATTATGGTCATTCCTATCTCAGTTAAAGACATTTTTCCAAGAAGAAATTGATTTTTATGCAACAGGGTTTCCTTGTAGTTTGCTCTAAGATTAGTACTTGGTATAGTAAGTGGCTATTAACTTCAATCCTTCTCTAAAAAGATATATTTAAGTAATTACCATTACTAGCTTCTTGAGAAAATTGCATATAATTTAGTCATTTATATTGTATGCACAGAGTAATTTGGTACTTGATGAAAATGGTTAACTTGTGTTTGTGACTCTTGCAGATCCTACAGAGCAGGTGACAATACAAGTGCTGCCACCAAAAAATGCCATCAAAGAAGGGGACAACATCACTCTTAAATGCATAGGAAATGGCAATCCTCCTCCTGAGGAGTTTTTGTTTTACTTACCAGTAAGTGCTAAAGTGTTGCTTGAGCTCAACTATCATTTTGTCCTGTTGGTTGGCTTCTGACTGACATAAGAATTGTACATACATGGATAGATTAAGTGAAAAAAAAGTTATTCTTGGGGGAGAGGGACACTTCCTATAGAATGTCTTGTGAAAGCTTTCTTGGCACCTGCCAATTTTTGTTGCCTTTTTTCTCATTGTTGAGAGATTTCAGGGCAAAGAGGAAGAAAAACAAAACCAAACAAAAAACCCTGACCAGAAGAAACCGTAGTGGCAAAAACTAAGTTTTAATTATCCAAATAAGCTATAAGAATCTGCTCTTTAGAAGCAGATAACAATAAAATGAAAACTGATGACAGCAAATGGTCTGATGTGGATTCTAAATCTACCTACAGTGTCACCCCGAACACACCAGTGATCCTCTGAAGTAGAAATAGTTCTGTTGCATATTATATTTAGATAGATAGAATAATGAATGCTATAGGCTCTTTCTTTTCATTGGGTATGACCTTGAAGCACCAGTTCCTCAACTTGTATCTATATCATAGCTGAAAGGACATAGAGGACACTTTGGAAAATTCCTTTAGGATGTGTCCTGGATGTCATAGTGATATGCGACCCAAGTAGGAGAGAGGTCTGTCTGAGGATGGTTATTTATTCTTCCACAGCTTTGTGTTTGACATCACCTTCAAATTGAGGGCAGCCATATGTTAATACAACTCAATACTGCATTTAATACAAGGATGTGCTTACAAATTTCATCCACTATATGCCTTAGTAGTATTTAAGAATGGCATTCACTACATTATTCAGAACAGTAGAATAAGTAATTTCTTTTAGCCTTAATTGTTGACAGAAAACTTTGCTTCTGCTAATAAATTGACATGCTATTTTTGTCTCATTTTCAAAAGGAAATTTTGACGCTGACTAATTAAGTTTCCACTTGGCTATCAGGGATGACAGAGCCAAATCTGTGACTCAGTTTTAGCAACAATATCTGCTGGTTACCTACTTTTTTTTTTGTTGTTGTTAACGTATATTCCCACTCCTACTTATATTTTCCTATTCATAATGTGTCATTTTTTTCTCTTTTTCTTTCTTTCCTCTTCTTTCTCCCTTTCTCTCTTTCTCACTCTTCTCCTTCTATCTTCCTTTCTTTCCTTCTTTCCTTCCTTCCTGCCTTTCCTTTTTATTTGAATATATGGCATGTTTTCTTTTAAGCTGCCTCAAATCTTTTTGTCAAATTAGGTAAGGCATAAATATAAAAATATAGCATTGGTCATTTTTCAAAAAATCTCCTTTAAAACTCAAACAAGAACCATACTGTCTATAAAACAGACGTCATCAATACAACATAAATTAGTTCCTCAAATTCCTTGGAACCAAAATATCAAAGATTTCTCCAGGAATCAGATATTGGTAACAAACTGTACTGTTTTGTCCAATCAATGAAACATGTTCCCTTTTTTTCCTTATCTGAGAAAATACTATCTTCATGAAGAAATACAATAGTTCTCATTACTATAGCTATCGAGTATAATCATGTGACGTTTTGCCTCTGTCAAAAGGGACAGCCTGAAGGAATAAGAAGCTCAAATACTTACACATTGACAGACGTGAGGCGCAATGCAACAGGAGACTACAAATGCTCCCTGACAGACAAAAAAAGCATGATTGCTTCCACAGCCATCACAGTTCACTGTAAGTCACCTACTTCTTCATTACCAGCTTCACTTCAAAGGCCTCCAGTAGTCTAATGTAGCTATCTTTTCAAATAAATTTCAGTTGTATCTTTCTTAACTTGGTTTCAGTAGACACCGTAGAGAGAATCAGAGTAAGCTCAACTTTGTTCCAAATTTACAAAGCAATGTTAAAACCTTGCATGGATCTGGTAATTGCCACTTTCAGTAGTGGTAACATTCCATTTTCTTTCAAAATGTCCTCAATTTGTGGTATCAATAAACACTATCCATATGTATCTTAAAGAAACAACTCATTATATATTTTAAGAGGATATTTAGGTATTCCTGACGTTCACAAGGTTTGTGGTTAGCCCAGAAATGTGTAGATTATGTATCATTCTTTATTATAGAATAATATTAATACCCTAAGCCAGGCAAGACAAAGTTACTGTAGATTCAGTTTTTGGAAAAGGAAGTAAAGACCATTAAAAGTTGTTTATTGGGTAAATTTATTCTATATAGAAGGATAGAAAGTTTCTGGAAACAAAATCTCTTCAAAATCACCTTGAACGTATCTTTTCATTAACTTTTAATCTGCTTTTGATTTCCAGATACTTTGAAACTTGTATTTGCCCCAGTGTGATGGAAAAAGAAATACATAACAAACAGACACTTAAGAGTTCTTTATTTGTGATTCATGAGAGTCCATATTATTGGTGTACCTGATACATCATGGGAACAGCAAACTAATAACTCATGCTGTACCCCGGTGGCACTAGAATGCACAGTGTGCTTTAGGAAAATGTCCATCTCACTTGGAAGTATAGAGCAAACTTTCTAACAAGTCCTTCGCACCCAACAGTACCATCATTAAGGTTTCCTCTAGACATGGTCCACTACAGTGCCACTGACTAGGAAGAGACATCAAAAATTGTTCCGAACACTTGGTTCTAAATCTTTCTCTCTATCCATAATGCTTGAAAAACATGTGAGAAAGGAGCAAAAACATTAAGGGAGACACAAGGGGGTGCATTGGGGAATAAAACAACCAGATGGCTGCTTTTGATTGTCTGATGTTGGAAGTGCACCCTAGGGAGCCCTGTAAAAACAGTGGACTGTTAAGAGATGCTCGTAGCTGGGCCATTTCTCTGTTTACTCCATATCCATGTTGCATGGATTTGAGTATGTCTGCCATCAGGGGCTAGATAGAGAGAAAGCAGTGACCTCTCAGTACAATAATAGTGCTAGTTTTCCTCTAAGGACCAGTCAGTCATGGGACCATTTATCCAGGCCTGTTGCATGAAAAAAATAAAATAACGAAGTGAGGGAATATAGCCAGCAGATAGAATTGCCTGTGAGAGAGTCCTCTAATGTCATTGTTCATAATGTCTTTGGGCCAATAATCAATAATCCAGTGCCTTAGAGATGGTGTGATGTGCTTACGCTTAAGAGATGCTAGGTACACAGAACTCTAAAAGAAGATGGTTCTTACTTGTATTACTTCTAGATCAGGCAGGGAGGGATAGATAGTAGAATGACAAAGCAAAAGACTAGGTGACAACCACGTAATGCCTAGACGATCAGCTGTGATGGGGGGAAATTAAACAAAAAGTGTGTAACAGTTTAATTAGATGTTAGTGCATTTAATTAGATTGAAATGCATTTTGATTTTTTATGAGCAGACTGTAACATTGGGTTTTAAAGCCCTATTGCTCTTCAAAAGCTGAAAAAAGTATTGCAAGTAAATCAACATTTGACTCTAAACCATATAAAAGCAAAAAATCCTATTTTTGCCCACTTATTTTTAACAGCTTGTTTATTTTCCAAAGGCAAGATTCATATCCTTTCCACAGATGACTAAAGGAAGTGTGAGCAGAGAAACACCAACCCATTCCTGCACATGTTTGCAGAACAGACCTCTCATAAAGACTCCCAGCCTACAAATTCCCAGTTGCTGATGAAACAGCTACTCTTCCTCTGCCAGTTCATGCACACATAGATTCTTCATCAGAACTTTCAAAGTTCATAATTATCCTTTAAAATCGTTTAGCTTCTCACTGGCAAATTAACTATCTAGCTAATAAAAGCTTCTAGCTCAGTTTCATCTAAAGATAATTCAATCAAATATTCTGAGGAAATTCCACTTTTCTATGTGATGGTGCATTTTTAATATTAACGAGGAACTTTGAAAGCATGCTCCTTCCTTCATTCATTCAGCAATAGTGTTTGAGAGCCTACCCTGTGGCAGGCACTGTGGGTACATCAGTGACAAACCAAGTCATAGTCACCACCCTCATGGCACTTGAAGTCTAACAGAAGAGACAAACATTTAAAAGGATGTTGCAGGCCGGGCGCGGTGGCTCACGCCTGTAATCCTAGCACTCTGGGAGGCCGAGGTGGGCGGATCGTTCTGAGCTCAGGAGTTCGAGACCAGCCTGAGCAAGAGCGAGACCCCGTCTCTACCAAAAATAGAAACAAATTAATTGGATAGCTAAAAATATATATAGAAAAAAAAAATTAGCCGGGCATGGTGGCGCATGCCTGTAGTCCCAGCTACTCGGGAGGCTGAGACAGTAGGATTGCTTGAGCCCAGGAGTTTGAGGTTGCTGTGAGCTAGGCTGACGCCACGGCACTCGCCCCAGGCAAGAGAGTGAGACTCTGTCTCAAAAAAAAAAAAAAAAAAAAAAA
>RJWJ010025284.1:0-24041 GCA_004363605.1 Indri indri
TGAGGGAACTGGGGCCCAGAGAGGTTAAGGAATTTTCCTGAGACCACACAGCTACTAAGCAGGGTGGCTAGGAAGGGATGAAAGTTGTGTCTGACCCGGTCAGGAGGGCCTCACAGCTGTCTTCTTAACCCGTGACTGCCTTCTTTGAAGGTGAGTCATGGCTGTTAGCACTGTTATTAATAAACATATTATTATGGTCTGGATAAGTAGCAACAAGATGGGCTTTAAGAGGAGCCCAGGGGCTTCAGCTATAGGAGCCAGTTTGGGGCCCTTGTTGGCCACCCTGGAGAGTGGGAGGGTGGCTGGTGGGAGACCAGGGCTCTGCTCCCGGGAGGACGGGCATTGCTCCGTGTCCGGCTGCAGGGGTGTGACAAGCAGTTCTTCAACGCTTCGGTGCAATTCGCCAACATGGACCCGCTGCTGGACCACATCAACAGCCGCGCTGCCAAGCTCGGCGTCTCTGTGCAGTATGCCACGCTGGGCGACTACTTCCGCGCCCTGCACGCTCTCAATGTCACCTGGCGCATCCGAGACCACCACGACTTCCTGCCCTATTCCACAGGTACAAGCCTCTGGGGGCTGGGGGTGCCAGGGAGGGTGCAGACCTTCTGCCCACCTCAGCGTCAGCTCAGCACTGCTCGCTGAGCCCAAGAGGGGTGCCAGGCTTGCCCCACCTGGGCATCCTGGCCGCCACAGCGCAGCCTCTCCCAGCACCCACACCTTCACGTGTGCAGAGCCCCTCTGGGAGCGCCCTCCCCTGCCTTCTCTTCCTGCACAAGTCGCACATACACCTCCTCCAGGAAGCCCTTCCCAACAACGCTGAGGCTGGGCCAGGTGCTTCCCTGTGTCCCGTCCTCATCCTCTGTGTCTTGGATCAGGACAGTGGCTACCTAGAGTTTCTCACCTCCTGCCACCTCTCGCAGCCACCCTCCCCGGGCCGCCAGGGAGACCTTCTGAAGCATTTGCACGTCCCAAGCCTTCTTGGCACGTCCCGCCTCGGGGCCTGATCGTCCTCGCTTCCCTCCCAGGCTCCCAGGGCCTTTGCTCGCACAGCTGTGCCAGTTTCCTGGGCGTACTCTGGGCTAGTCTCCGGTCACAGTCCTTCAGCACCCCCCCCCAGCCTGCCTGCCCCAGGCCCTGTCCAGGGCTTTCTGGGAAGTCTCCCTCCCGCCCAGCTGCCTCCCTGGTGACCAGGCAGAGGCTGCCTCTGTGGCCCTAGCTTCTCCGCTCCCCAGGGCTGGGCTCAGTGGACTCAATGGGGGATGTCTTAAGCTCGCCATCTGCCCTTATCTCCCAGAACCATTCCAGGCCTGGACGGGCTTCTACACGTCCCGCAGTGCACTCAAAGGGCTGGCACGGCAAGCCAGTGCCTTGTTGTACGCCGGGGAGTCCATGTTCACGCGCTACATGTGGCCAGCCCCTCGAGGGTCTCTGGACCCAGCCTGGGCCCTGCAGCAGCTCCAGCAGCTCCGCTGGGCGGTCTCTGAGGTAACGCCACACTTCTCAGCCACAGCAGCAGGGCTGGACCCTCCCCAGCAGAGCACTTCCCCGCCCTTGTCCTAGCAAATCCTCCCAGCCCTGGGACACTAGAAGCCCCACTTTACAGAGGGGAAAACTGAAGTCCTCTTTGGTCACAAGGCCACTGCATGGTGAAGCCAGGCCAGGGCCAAGGCCTGGTGGCCTCATTAGGCTCTGGAGCCGATTCTACCAAGAAGGATGAAGGACAAAGTGGAGTGGCAGTCACTCTGGAAGGTCTGCCTGGATTCACAGCTCAGCTCAGCTGTGTGACCTCAGGCACATGACCTTCCCTCTCTGAACCCTGATTCCCTTCCCAGACAATGAGAATGACACCCCCACAATTAAATGTGATAATAACCTGCTTGGCACGGCGGCTGCCACAAAGCAAGTTAAGTCTCTATCTCCACTCGACCCCACTGTACAGAAGGGGAAACTGAGACCTGAAAAGTCCTATAACTTGTCCTCAGTCACCCATCCAAAACAGGGCCTCACTGGCTGTGACATCTTTACAGTTATCCGAAGGGAATTGCTGGCAGAACACGTCATTGTGTTAGAGGAGAAATGGGTGACTTTAAATTCCATCGGAGCAGGACAGGCCAAGTGACTTCACCTGTGGAGCCTCAGTTTCCCCTTCCGTGGAGAGGAAACAGTCCCACCTCTGCCTCAGTGCAGAGTGTAAACATCATGTGTGGAGTGGAGCGTGCCCAGAATATACCTGCAACGTGCCATCGGCACTTGTGGGAAGATTGGTCCCAGAGATGCAGCTGGACCTTCCCAGGACTCTGTTTCCTGCCCGAGAGGGAGGACAAGGACAGGGTTTCTTTCCACAAGGTCAGGAAAAGCTGGGCCAGTTCATCAGTCTCTCTTAGCTTCAGCAGCTGAGGGAGGGACCCCCACCTTCTCCCCTAGTGCCAGGTGAGAAGGACTGAGAGCCAGCGCTTAGCAGGTGTGGGTGCCTCACAGCTGCCTCGCGGGGTCGGGTCCTGATCCTGTTCTTCCTTGACCTGGGGGGGGGGGCACCGCAGGTCCAGCACCATGACGCCATCACCGGGACCGAGTCCCCCAAGGTGAAAGACATGTACGAGGAGCACCTGACCTCGGGGATGCTGGGGGTGTGCAAGCTCATGGCCTCCATCGTCCTGGACAGGCCCCAGCCAGGGGCAGGGCGGGCAGCCCCAGCGGCTGACCTGGGTAAGCCGGGCCCCTGCGGGGAGGCTGTGGGTCCTTTCCAAGACAAAGGTCGGGGCGGGGGGCTCGACAACCTGAGCTTCAGGGGGATGGCAAGAGCTCAGGCAAGTGGCTTCGGTCCTCTGAGCCTCTGTCCCTTCAGCCGTGACATGAGGAAGGGTCCTTAGAGCAGAAATAACTGCCAACACGTTTTGAACATTTACTAAGCGCAAAACACCCTCGTGCAGCATTCGATACAATGCGTCACAATCTCTGTGAGATAGGAACCTTTACTCTCCTCGTTACACAGCTGAGGAAACAGACTGAGAGGCTGTAGACTGGCCCGGGGTCACACGGGTAGGAAGACGTGGAGCGGGGCTTGAACCCTGGACCCTGCGCTGCCCTGCCTTGCGGGGGGAGGGGGGGAGGGCGGCGGGGCGCAGGTGTCCTAAGGGGCCCGGCCCCACCCTGGCTTCCTGCACTCCCTCCTGAGCTCCGCTCGGCCACAGTTCACAGCAGGGCGGCTGTGGGAACGGCCTCTGACGTGAGGTCTCACGTATGTAGTGTGACCAATCATACCAGTGTGCCTAGGACTGCGGGGTTTCAAAACCAGGAAAATCCTGGGCAAATGAGGTCAATTTGGGCTCCCCACATGTGCATGAGATTTTTCCTGTGCACAAGGCCCTCAGGTCCCCAACTTCTGGATGTCCCCACTCTGGCCTGCCTACTGCCCTAACAATGTCTGGGCTGTGCCGTCCACTTGGCCCGCCGTCCCTTCCCCCTCTGTCCGTGTGTAATCCCATCCGACCTGCAGACTCTGGAAGGCCCCCTGGGGACCTGCCCTCGGGGATGCCAGTCTGGTGGGGGAGACCGTTGCAGAAAGAGCTGCAACTTCACTGCCAAGTGGGGCCGTTGAAGAGCCGCCACTCTGTGAGATGCTCGTGTCATTTTGATGAGACACTCGCCCAGCCGGTGTGTCTTCCAGTGAGCACACAAGGGCGGCCACCCTGAGCAGGGAGTAGGTAGAGAAGGCGAGGAGAGGCGTCCCAGCGGAGGGAACAGCCTGCGCAGAGGCAGGGAGGCTGAAAGCGCGTGCTGCTTTGAGGGATACGGCAGTTGTCAGACATGGCCAGGTCCACATTGTGGGGGCCTTGAATGCTGGGCTAGGAATTGGACTTTGCCCTGCAGGTTCCAGAGAATTCTCTGGTGGCTCATGGTGCCAAGCCCTCAAAGCTTTGGAGGCAAGCCTTAGAAACTGGGTCACCTTGGGCCGGTGACTCTAGCTTTCTGGACCTCAGCTTCCTTGTCAGTGAAGTAGGCTGATAGGGAGGGATGTGTGAGGAACCGATGGAACCTTGGCTTTCCAGAGGGAGCTCTGGAAGGCTGGGTCTTGCCTGCCTCAGTTTCCCTTGTACTGAGGGGCAACCAGGGGTGCTGAGTGAGCCCAGCGGCAGCGAGCAAAGCCTGTTCTCCGTGTGCAGGTGCTGGGCCTGCAGGACACTTTGTCACAGCCTACAACCCACTGGCCTGGACGGTCACCACCATCATCACCCTGACCATCGGCTTCCCTGGAGTCAGCGTCACAGACGAGTTGGGCCACCCCATGCCTGCACAGGTATGGATGCCAAGTCCAGCTAGAGGGGCATTTGCTGTTTGCTGACACCTGCTCCGGGCCAGGCACTGTATGCACATGGTCTCTCCTGGCCCTGCAAGGGAAGCCTTGTCACCTCTGTTCTACAGGTGAGGAAACCGAGGCTCAGAGAGGCAAAGTGTTTTTTTTTTCCACTTCTCTGGCAGCAACAGGGTGTCCCAAAGTCCAATTCAATTCTGCACTAAACTGCCTGGATTGAGCACAGACCCCACAAGTTAGGGGCTCAGTCCCATAAGACCCCACACTTCAGATGCCAGCCACAAATGGGCTTCCCAGGCTATCACACTTCTGTCCAGGTGACCACAAGTTCAAGGGTTCCCACAATCCCCCCAGATTTGATAATTCACCAGAATGACTCACAGAACTCAGGGAAGCATTGTACTTACAGTGACAGTTTTCTTGTAAAGGGGACAACTCAGGAACAGCCACATGGAAGCGTCCCAACTCTCTAATCCCTGCTGGGTCACTCTGGGGCCCAGCCCCACCCTGAAGCTACCCAGTGCCCCACCAGGAGTCACCTCATCGTAAACGTAGGTGGGCTTGACAGGGGCTCGCTGTGCATAGGAGACGCTCCTCTCACTCAGGGAGTTCCTGTGGTTTTAGGAGCTCTGTGCCAGGCACTGGAGACAAAAACCAAATATGCGTTGTCTTACGGTCTCACACAAAATCCCTGAGGGCCCACAGCTGGGAGGGAGCAAACTCCCACCTTCCCAGCCACCATTGATCTGTCAAGGTCATAGTTAGAATGAAAGTGTGACAACACCTTGCTGGGGAGACCTCTCTGAGGGACATGTGTCCACTGAGGGCCAGTCAGGTCCACTCGGGGGACTGACACTGGGCTTGGGGCATCCGGTGTGGCCAGAAGCGGAGGGGCATCTCTGTCATTGTCTTTGCTATCACCTTGAGGATGTGGAGACCTGCTGAGACTGAGGGACTGGTCTGAAGTCCCTGGCAAGTGAGAGGCCGCCCTGACTGTGAGCCTGGCGCTGCCCCGCCACACACAGGTGGGCACCTTTCCCGTGCACTGATGTGCTGACACCATGGGCGCTAAGGTCCTCACCCGTCTTCTCCGTTCGGGCTGATGTAACAAAGCACCAGGCCAGGCGGCTGAAACAACAGACATGTATTTCTCCCAGTTCTGGAGGCTGAAAGTCCAAGATCACGGTGCCAGCATGGTCAGGTTCCAGTGAGGGCCTCTTGCAGGTTGCCGTCGTCCTGTTGTGCCCTTACATGGTGGAAAGAGGCTGAGCTCTCTGGGGTCCCTTTCATAAGGGCACTAATCCCATTCTTGAGGGCTCCACCCTCATGACCTAATCACCTCCCAAAGCCCCACCTCCTAAGCGATGACACTTGGGATTAGGATTTCAGCATTTTGAGGGAGGACACAGACATTGAGTCCACTGCATCGCTCAAGCCAAATGGGAATTAGGAAGGTGGCATTACACCCCTCGTTCCCTGCTCCTGGGGCCTCCTGCTGTCACATCCCTACAAAGGTCTCCTGCACGGGAAGCTTTCCTTATGCCCCTTCCTCTGGGCATGTCTGTAGTCTGATACAAATCTCCACTTTCACATGTGGCAAGGCCTTCAAGTGTCTTAAAGGGGTGCTTTAATGGAGGTGCTGATGTCAGGGGGTGGTGCCCAGGCTGGCTGTGTCTGCACCACCCAGACATCCCTGGAGCCAGCACCAGCTCCAGAAGGCACCCTACATGTCACCCAGCCAACCCTTCCTTGGGGTGGTGGAGGATGGGCTGACATCACTCAGTCATTCAGTAAACACTCCCAGATGCCCATTCTGGCCCAGCCCTGGACTTGAGAGGCCCAGGCCCCATCCCAGGACACAGGTGTGGACAGCTATGGTGTGTACTAATGACTCAGGAGCCAGGGCAGGGCGCCTTTGGAGGCTAGGAATGAAGAGGAGCTTGTCTGCAAGGGATGGGGAGTGGGCTTGGGCAGATCCGGCACGCAGCCCCCTTCCCACCTAGATGCAATGTGCCTGCTCTGGGGCTCCCACTGTGTGTCCGGCCCTGTGCTAAGCGCTGGAGACAGAATCCCTGCCATTGGGGCTTGTACTTGGTGGGGAGGCCCGCCATAAACAAAACGAGAGCAGCACAGACCGTGGTGGACGATGCAACCCTGATGCGGGGGCACCCACAGAGCGAGTTGCGGGGGCAGGGACACGCTCTAAACAGGTGGACCAGTGGCATCGATGCAGGGCTGGGCAGGCAGAGAGCAAGTGTCTGCTGTATTTCAGGGACGGCCTAGGTTGGGGGGCGTGTGCAGCAACCATGGGCTTGCTACTAGGGCCCCCAAAAGGCCTCCCACAGGGCGTGGAAGCTGCACGCTGTAGCTGGAGGGCGTGGGGGGCTCACTGAGTGTGCCCAGTGACCTCTTCCAACCTCCCCTCCGCAAACCAGATACCGCAGAGGTGGGCAGCAGCCAGGAGGGTTAACCTGAGAAAGTCCTCCTATGTGGAAACTGAGGACTAGGGGATTGCCCCTCCCCGGAGAAGACACTCCAGGTGGCCGGGACAGCTGAGCGAGGGCTGGGGGCAGGAAGGCAGGAGTGTGGGGGAGGAGGCAGCGGGGATGCGGGAGCCTGAGGAGCTGAAGGAGTGGTGGCGGGAGGGGAGGCTGGGTCCCCACAGGCCCATGTCACCCACTGGAGCAGATGGGACTCTTGAAAAGCTCTCTCTGGTTGCCACAGCGGATGGATCGGTGCAGATGGGAGTGGACACGGGGACACCAGTGAGGACGCTGGGCAGTCGTCCAGGGAGGGGAGAGAGAGAGGCTCTGAGAGGCCTCAAAATGACCACAGTGGCCTTGGTGGGGGTGGGGTGGCTGCAGTGGAGCAGGTGTGGGTGGGAGGGTAGCTGGTAAGGTCAGCCATGGACATCCAGGTGGAGGTGTCGAGCAAGGAGCTGGATTCGTGGGTCCCAGGTTCCAGAAGAGGTCAGAGGGCTTGGGATTGGGAATTGGGAGGCATTACTTTTGGCCGGGGAAGGACGACTAAAGGAGCTGGGGGTGTTCAGCCTGAGTGAGAGAAGCCTTGGGCCCCCAGAGCCAGCTGTCTTCAGGTGGCCAAAGGGTTCTCCCAGGATCGAAGTATTTTGTGGGGGTCCTAGAGGGCAAAGCCACACCTGGGGAAAGGATGCCGGGAGCAGAACTTGGCTGCCTCAGGGAGTAGGCGGTGTGTGAGCCCGGGCGCTGAGGAGACTGAGGGGTCATCCAGCCCTGAAACCCACCCTTGGCTCCCATCCTGCTGACCTTGCAGGTCCAGAACTCGACGGAGACCCCGTCAGAGTACATCCTGCATATCCTGGCCACCATCCCGGGCCTCAGTTACCGGCACTACAGCATCAAGCCCACGGCAGGGGCCCAGGAGGGCACCCAGGAGGCGGCCGCCACCGTGACCAGCACCCTGCGATTTGGCCGCAGGCTGAGGAGACATGCCAACCACGGGGGCAGGCGCCTGGTGCCCGTGGCGAACGACTGCTACACTGTGCTGCTTGACCAGGACACCAACATGATGCACAGCGTCTGGGAGAGGTGAGGTGCAGCCTGGCTCACAGGCCCCAGGGGTCTCAGGTGCTCCCCTGCCCTGGGGAAGGACCAGAGGGTGGCGAAGCCACCGTGATCTTCCTGCCATCGTGATCTTTAATTCTCGGAGTGTGAGTGTAGCCCGTGCAGGAAAGACTATCTTACGCTTTTCCACTCCAGGGTTGCTGGTCCCTGGAAAAGGGGGCAGTGAGGGATTCACCCTGGGAAGAAATATACTCTGTGTTACCTGCTCTGTTAATTTAAACAAACATAAAATCTCTATTTGGTAAATAGTCACACTGTCTTTAGAATAGGAAGGGACCCTCGAAATCATCTAGGCCCACCCTCCCAGCTACCCATCATGCCACCCACCCAGGCATCCAGCAAGTCATCCGTTCATTCATGTACTCACTGGGCAGCTATTTGTGCAGAAAGGGCGGCTGACCTCCCGGGAAGGTCCTCCCAGCTGGTGTGGGGCCAACCCTGTCCTTCCGCAGGCCACATCCAGGGCAGTTTTCATCAACCCCAGCTGCCGGTGCCAGAGTACCCACTTCGACGTCCAACCTGAGAGGAGCATGTGGCAGAAATGGAGAGGACAGGAGCAGAGCAAGAGGAGAGAGGGAAGGGGAGGCAGGGGGCGTTCACGTGGAGGGGAGTGTCCACGGTGCTCAGCCCAGGGTCACGGTCAGCAGCTCTCCGCCACAGAGCCCCAGGACTTCCCTCCAGATGGGACCACGGTCGGGGCTGTCCTCACCATCCCTGGGAGAGAGTGGGGAAGCGGGCTGGGCTGCCAAGGGGGGAGTTGGGCAGGGGAGCAGCAGGGAGGGGTGAGGGCCCCCGCATGGTTGGCGTGCATGGACACCAACCGCAGGGCAGTTTGTGTTGAGGGGAGTTCATTTTTCCTTCTGTAACAGCTTTATTGAGATATAATTCACATACCACACAATGCACCCATTTAAAGTGTGCAGTTCAGTGGTTTTTAGTGTAGTCACAGAGTTATATGACCATCACCACAATCAATTTCAGAACATTTTCATTACTCCCAAAAGAAACTTCATCTTCCCCTCCCCCACAGCCCCTGGCAGTCCTAATCTATTTCCATCTCCATTTGCCTGTTCTGGACATTTCGTGTAAACAAAATCACACACTGTGCGGTCCTCTGGGGACTCGCTTCTTTCGCTTAGCACAAATCTGTGTCGTAGCCCGTGTCAGGACTTCATGCCTTTTCGTGGCCGGGCAACACTCCATCGCGTGGCTGTGCCGCTCACACATTCTTTAGCCAGTGGGTGCTGGGGAGCTACTGTCAATGATGCTGGGATGAACACCTGTGGGCAAGTTTTCATGTAAACACACTTTCATTTCTCTTGGCTGTACAGCTGGAGTGGACTTCAACTAGGTCTCAAGTTAGCTCTGTTTCACTGTTCGAGGAACTGGCTGCACCGTTTTATGTCCCCACCAGCAGGTTACGCGGGTTCCGAGGTCCTCACGCCTCACCCGCACACGAGTCATTTTCTGTCTTTTCTGTGACAGCCATTCTCGTGGGTGCAAAGTGGTGTCTCATGGTGGCTTTGGTTTGCGTTTCTCTGCTAACTAGTGACGTTGAGCATCGCTTCATGCAGCCCCTGGCCATCTGTGCATCTTTGGTGGAATGTGTATTCAGATCCTTGGCCTGTTTTTAAATTGGGTTGTCTTTTTATTATTGAATCGTAAGAGTTCTTTATGCACGTTCCAGATACAAGTCCCTATCACATATATGATTTGCAGGTCCTTCTTCCCATTCTGTGGCTTTCTTTCCACTCTCTTTGTGGCCCTGGCGAAGCTGTTTAACAGGAAGCTGGGGGCAGGGAGTCCACGGCCAGAGGTGAAGGCCTTTCCTGCCGGATTAATGAAAGTGACCCTTTTCTCTGTGAGCAGAGTACTTCCTTCCCTGCCCCAGCCCCAGTCCCGTGCAAATCCCCAGAGTGGGTGCAGAGCCTGTCCACTGCTTCATCTTCCGCCACGGCAAGGCCAGGCCCAGATACCAATACATCGCTTGTGGCCAGGCGCCGTGGCTCATGCCTGTAATCCCAGCACTTTGGGAGGTGGGAGGATCGCATGAAGCCAGGAGTTTGAGAGCAGCCTGAGTGACATGGTGAGACCCCATCTCTACAAAAAATTTAAAAATTAGCTGGCACAGTGGTACACACCTGCAGTCCCAGCTACTAGAGAGGCTGAGGCTGGAAGATCACTTGAGCCCAGTAGTTGCAGGCTACAGTGAACTATGATCTAGCCACTGTACTCCAGCCTGGGCAACAGAGTGAGACCCTGTCCCAAAAATAAATAATTCATCACTGTGGACTTACTTGGGCCAAAAACTGCATACTTACAATCAAAATACTCATCTGTCTAGAAAGCTCTGACCCTTCCCACTCTTCCCCCATCCTCTGTCGTAACTCAAACATCCTAATTTAAGGGCGTGGACTAGAGTTTGGAGTAGGGGCTGAATCTAAGTGTTGACTCGTACACTTCCCAGGTGTGTGATCCTGGGCCAGTGACATCACCTCTCCCAGCCTGGTGTGCCTCAGCCACGGGCTGGGTTAATAGTCCCCACCCGTGGGAGTCAGAGAATTTTTTTTCTGAGACAAGATCTCGTTCTGTCACTCAGGGTAGAGTGCAGTGGCATCATCATAGTTCACTGCAGCCTCGAACTCCTGGGCTCAAGCGATCCTTCCACCTCAGCCTCCTGAGAAGCTGGGACTACAGGCGCTTGCCACCATGCCCGGCTAATTTTCAAGTTTTTTTGTAGAGACACTGTGTTGCTCAGGCTGAGGGGTCGGAGAATTCAACAGGGTGGACAGGGTCAGGAAATTCTGGTTTCCTGCTGGATAGCTCAGGTCAGCATGACAAAAACCCATTCTTGGGCTGGTTTTTCTGGCAGACCAGGCTGGCCGCCAGGGTGAGCAGGCATCGCCTGTGCTGGCGGCAAGAGGCGTCTGGCAGTCCCCACCCCCTCTTGTTTGTGATCCTCTCTGGGGCGGGATGGACTCTAAGCCACACTGGCTCTGGGTGGGGTCTCAAGCTTGTCCATGAGCCTGGTTGCGCAGACTCGTGATGCTGCTCAGGCTCCGCAGAGGTTGCTAACCCGGTTCCAGATCACAAGACACTGTCTATGACGAAATGACGTGTGCTCTTTCCTGCCTCTGAAGACAGAGTAACCGAACAGTGCGCATGACCCAGGAGTTCCTGGAGTACCACGTCAATGGCGATCTGAAACAGGGCCCCATTTCCGATAACTACATGTTCACACCCAAGGATGCCGCAGCACCCGCGTGGGAGGCCGTGGAAATGGAGATCGTGGCGGGAAAGCTGGTGACTGAGATCCGGCAGTACTTCTACAGGTGCCTCCATCGGGGTGACCCTGACAGCCAGGCACAGCCGGCGTGCATGGGCAGGACAACGCGGGAATGAAAGTCCATCTTCGCCCCTGGGCCGCGCTCGCACGTGCCCGTGCCGGTGGTGCAAGGGAAGTGTGAGGGAAGGACAAATCGCCCCGGCGTCTGCATGTGCTGGCCGCGTTTGCCTGTGCCGTGCCGGCTCTGCCAGGAGCCGGTCAGAGTGGGGGCAGAGACCCAGAGTTTGACCCACATGAGAAGAGTCCTTGTTCTTCTACCAGCAGAGCAGTCGTGGGCCATCTGGCCTGGCACGGCAGCTCTGTGCTATCAGGGAACCAGGCCACCCCCCTCGTACCCCTCAGTGTCCCTGGTGGGGCTACTGTCCATGTGGCCCAAGAAGGCTTCCTGCCTGCCCACCCTGCATTCAGGAAGGAAGGACAGAGGGAAGGAAACATCTAGAAGGCTCGCAGAGCTTTACTTACTGGTGCCCTCTTCTCTTCCAGGAATGTGACCGCCCGGGATTACACATATGCAGTCTACTCCCGGCTCGCCCACGTACCACACGGCCGTGACGGGGAGCTGCTCTGCCATCGGATAGAGCAGCAGTACCACGTGGGCCCCTTGGAGCTGAACCGAGAGGCTGTCCTGAGGACCAGCACTGATCTGAACAGCCAGCAGGTCCTCTACTCGGACAACAACGGCTACCAGATGCAGCAGAGGCCGTACCTGGCCTACGAGAACAACAGCATTGCTCGGGTATGCCCTGCAATGACCACGGGTGCACCCCTGACAGGCTCTGCCCAACCCTTTGAGCACCAGCTTGCAGTGGTAGAGGCCTCTGGAGAGAATTCTTTTAAAGCCCCCTTGCCCACACATCTGCCCCTTCAGGGGTGGAGAGCTCAGGCTCTGGGTCAGACTGGTGTCTGAATTCTGGTGCAGCCACACACGAGAGACCTTGTTTGTACCTCGGTTTCCTCGTCTGTACGATGACTGCTTCATCAAAGGGTCAGACTGAGGGTTCATGAGATGACAGATGTCAAGAGTTTAGCTGGGGCCTAGCCCCGTGGCCACTGGGGGACACGGCAGGGAAGCAGTGAAGCTGGGATGTGAGCCCCATGCTGGCTCCAAAGTCGAGGTCCCCACCCCACGCTGCAGCTGTGCCTGTGGGGAGGGCGAGCTGGGGGGGCAGAGGGTGACCCCTGACCACGTGGCCTGCCTACTTCACCCTTCGCCCCAACCACCAGCTCGGTGATGCTTATGTCTGCAGAATTACTACCCCATGGTTCAATCAGCCTTCGTGGAGGATGGCAGGAGCAGGCTTGTGCTGCTGTCGGAGCGGGCGCACGGCATCTCCAGCCAGGGGAATGGCCAGGTGGAGGTAGGAGAAGGCGCGGTCTGTCCTGCCGCAGCCCTCCGTGGCCACCCACTAGCATGCTCAGGTGCGACGAGCCTCTCAGGAGTACTTCCCTGCAGGTCATGCTCCATCGGCGGCTGTGGAACAACTTCGACTGGGACCTGGCCTACAACCTCACGCTGAACGACACCTCAGCTGTCCACCCGGTACTCTGGCTTCTGCTGGGGCCCTGGTCGGCCACCACTGCTCTGCGCCAGAGGAGTGGGCTGGCACTGCAGCACAGGCCCGTGGTGCTGCTCGGAGAGCTGGCCGGTAAAGGGGTACCCTTTCAGAACACACGTCCCCACTGCCCCGAACAGGCCAACCTGGCCCAAGTGGGTCTTGGGAGGGGCTTGTGCCCTCAGGAATCTGGGCAGCTTTGGGGCAGGAAGGGACCTCAGAGATCTCTGGTCCAAGCCCCTCATTTAATAGATGGGCAAACCAAGGGAAAACAGTGGCTCACTCAAGGTTATACAGCTAGTCCGAGCACAGAGCTGGGACTCACAGCCCCCTCGCCTCACTCCTCTTCCCTGCGTCTTCTCCATTTTCTTCCCTGATATATCTTTTACTTTCTTAATATGACATTATGTCACTATGTTACTTCAGGTCCGAAGGCTCAGCATTTAAAAGACTGGTTTTGTCTGAATCTAGGTATGCTGTCACCAGGTGAGGGTGCTTCTAGTCCATAGTCTAATCTGCAAGGTTAATGTTTTGCCTCCACTGAGGTTTCTAGAGATGAACAACCATGTAGTCCTATATCTTTATTAAAATAGTGGAACATGAGAAACATTAAACAGTGATTACATTTAAGGTGATATTTTGGAGCAGCCTTTGAAGAATTAAAGATCTAGGTAAAATTTGGTGCCATTCTCACTAATCCATGAACTCTTCTTTTTCTGCTCACTTGCAGAGGTTTTGATTAGAATGTGTTTTTAAGGTTCTCCCTGCTTTGGTTTTAGAGCCAGAACCTTCCCAGGTCATTAGCAAGTGGGCAGGCTGTCACTCACTCATGCAACAAACATTTACGGAGTGCCTGCAGTGTGCCACAGCTGTCGTGCAGGAGAGGCAGCCCCCGTCCTACAGGAGCTTTCATGGGCTTTCAGATGGGGAGGACACAGTCACACAGAGCCAGGATCCAGGGAAGAGAGGGAGCCGTCCACGGCGACGGCCTGGTGCTTTGGGGGTTTGGAGGAGTGTGAGACCACAAGCCAGGAGGAGAGCAGCGAACAGGTCTGGGGGTGTCAGTGAAGGTTCTTTGTGTGGAAGTAGCAGAAACAGGAAGGACCGCTAGTTGGGCAGAACCTGGGGAAGCTCTGGAATCTAAGGAGGAGCCGGACAAGAGGCCTGGGCGGGTGGGAGGCAGGCAGCTCCAGGTATCTTGGGAACAGACATTCACAGCCATGTCTCCCAGGACTACCACTAAGCTACCTGCCCGGCACCTCAGTTCCCCTGCCTCAGATTCCTGGGAGGGGTGATCTGATTGGCCTGGCAGGGTCAGGGTCTGCTCCTGGATCAATCGGTGGTTTCTTCCTGGCAGCTGGGCGCCTTTCCTGCAGGGCGAGATGTCAGCATGTCTGAGCAAGTGCCATGGCTGTTGTCAGCGCCGTCCCACCTGCCCTCACTCTGGTCTCTGTTGGTTGCAAATGAGAGAAACCAGCTGGAACTCGCTGTGCCCCAAGGAGAGTGTACTGTGAGGCCCACATCACCGAGCAGAGGGCAGGGGTCTAATTTGGCCTCAAGGACAGGAACCCTCTTGAGGCCGTCCCTCTCCATCCCTCACCTGTGCTGCTCTCTGCTGCCCTCCTTCTCCCCCTACCTGGCATGTGGCTGTGAGCAGCTCTGGGGCTGCTCTCAAAGAACAGTTCTGTCTCCCCCACCCAAAAGGAACTGATACGCGGACTTTCAGTCTTGAGTGCAAAAGTCCCAGGGAAGGATTCTGATTTGTCACACTGGGTTCAGGTGGCCTGTGCCTGGACACATTGGTGTGACCTGAGATATTGTGAGAAGATGGTAGCTCCCACTGAAAGTCCAGAGTTGGAAGGAGAGGGCACCGAGGTGCCTTCTGAGCAAAGAGACTGATAGATGGCAACACAAGGGGGAGCTGGCCCCCCAGACCTTGAGTGGAGATAGGGCTCTGCATCATGGACTTGCTGTCACCTTGAACAAGCTGTGCCCGCCCTGGGCCTTATTCTCCTGGTCTCTAGTTTGAAGTGGCTAGAGGAGCTTCAGGGTCCTTCCAGCCCTCAAACTCCATGATCTCAGCAGTTGGACACACAGGAGGAAAGGCTTTCAGGTGAAGCACCGCACGAGCAGAGGCAAGGAGGTGGCAGCCTGGGGCACTGGCACCAGCAGGTGCTTCGGGCTGATGTGGTGTAGGCTACACTCGGGGGTGGGTGGGGGAGACTGGAAGGGGCCCATAACGTGGAAGCTCTGAGTGCCAGAAGGAGGAGTTGAGCCCCAAAACCCTGTCCTCACTCTGTCCATCTGCATTGCAGGGACTTCCCCGAACCACTCAGGACCCCAGAAGCAAGAGGCTGTGACACTGCCCCCGAATCTTCACCTGCAGATCCTGAGCATCCCAGGCTGGAACTACAGCTCGAACCACACCGAGCACGTGCAGAGTCTTCAGAAAGGTGAGGCAGGTACGCAAGGGGCCCAGATTCACTCCTGCCTCCTGGAGTCAGCCAGGCCCCCGGCCCACCACCAAAGGGGGCTCACCTTAGAGTTGTCAAGGCTCTGCAAGGTCACCCGGGCGCCATCTGGCAAATGGGGACAGCGAGGCCCACAGAGAGTCAGTGAGTGACCAGAGTCGCTCCGCAAGCCAGGGACAGGGCGGGCCTGGACCCCAGCCCAGGACCAGCCCACACCAGTCTCTGAATGGATCTGACTCCACCCCCAACTCCAGACTGCTCCACATCCTGCCTGACCCTCAGGGCTGCACGCCTATCCTGCCTCCTCCAGGGAGACCTCCTGGAGCGTCCAACCCCCGAGTTCCCGCTGTCCTCTGAGCTCAGGCAGCCTGACTGCTGGGAGCTCCCAGTCATTCACTCGACCAGTATTTCCTGTGCTGGGCGCTGGGGAGTGAGCAGTGACCAAGGTGGGCAAGGTCCCTGGTTTCTGTGAGCTCTCCGTAGAGGCGGAAACAGCCAAGTCACTAGACTGTGGTGACTGTGATAAAATGAAGCCCTGCAGGGCATCAGAGAGGGCTTCTGGAGGAGGCGACACCTGCCAGGAGCCGACTTGTCCTGTGGCCACAGCCGCAGCTGCACCTTACTGCCCCTTTACACCGTGAGTGGCTCGAAGCAGGGTCCGACTGTGCCTCGGCCATCCTCCTGTCCCCAGGGCCTGGCACACTTGAAAGATGGCTTAGTAAGAGTCCGCAGAGTTAAGAACAAGGAGGAGAAGGAAGAGGCATTAACCCCCCAGTCCTGAGCCAGTGCAGAAGCAAGACACAGGATCAGCCCGAAAGGCCAAGCAACACCCTTGTCCTGACAAAGCTCATCTTGGAGGCTGCGGCCTAGTCCTGTGGCTGGGGTGGGAATCCTCCCACTTCAGCGCCCCAGCTGTGCAGCCTTGGGCAGGTGACTGCCCCTCTCTGAGCCTTGGTTTCCTTGTCTGTCACAGGGAGGTAGAGGAGTCAAGTGGTGAGTCACCAGGTATAGACTGGGGGCATTACGGTTGGTTAATGACACCTTCCTTCTGCCCCCAAAGGCCATCGAGGGGAGGCCCAGGCCGACCTCCGCCGTGTCCTGCTGCGGCTCCACCACCTGTATGAGGTGGGCGAGGACCCAGTCCTGTCTCAGCCGGTGACAGTGGATCTGGAGGTAAATGCCCCCACCGCCCCGTGCCAGTGCTGCCCCCAGACCACCAGATCAGGCCTCCCTGGCAGGGCCCTGCCAAGAAATGGCCTGGCAAAGAGACCCGTTAGGGCGTGTTCGCAAACGGATGCCGGGCGGGCTCTGGTGGGCTCGGGGGGACTCACCTCCCACTCTGCCTCTTCATGTCTCCTGCGTTTGTCGAGTGTTACGACAAGCCTGTGTTTATTTATTATTTATTCTTGTTGTAAAACTTTTTAAACAACATAGATATCATCTGTGTAATAACAAAACAACGCCTTCGAGGGATCACTTAGAGTCAGACAATCCAGGGTCCGCCTCCAGCCACCTCCACCGGGTGTCTCAAATGCCTCATGCCTCTGGGTCTCAGTTTCCTCACCTGTACAATGGGGGAGGTGAGAGTTCTTTGCCCTAAGGCTGTTGAGACGCCCTGTGCAAGGGTCCCTGGAGGCTCATCAAGTGTCAGTGCCCCATGTTGTCCTCAGAGCTCCCCCCACATCCTCTCCCCAGCAGCTACCGCCTTGAGATGCCTTGTTTCTTCCTCAATTCGCGTTCTTGCTCGGGCTAGGAGCTCTTTATTTCATTTCCTGCTCACACACAATGTCTGTAAGTCTCTGCGTTTCTGTCTTGGGCATTCTTCACCATGTGTCCTCAGAGGATTGAGAGAGGCCCCATGACCTCCTGCCGCGCCTTGGCACCTTCCCCTCCTCCACGGCCCCGCCATGGAGGGGCCGCCTCTCTCCTCACCCGTCCCCGACCTGCCCCGGGCCTGAGCCAGCATGCCGACAGGAGCAGAGAAGACAGTGTCGAATCTGGAAGTTGGTCATCAGCGCTGCCTGTTTCATAGGAGGAAGTGCAGAGGCCCCGAGAGGAGGGGATGGTCGGGGGGATATCGCGGGTTTCTTCTCCATGTGGCGGGGGGTGGCGTGGAGACCCGCTGACAGCTAGGAGTGTGTTTGGCTGCAAGTCATAAAGCACCTAACAGAAGTGCTTGTGTTTTCTCATCTGGCGAGAGCGTCCGGTCATGGACTGGTGACCGTCTTCCCACCCGGCTGTCATCAGCACGTTGGCTCTTTGTCCCGTGTCCTTGTTGTGATCACTAGGTGGCACAGGCCTCCCACATGAGCAAATTTAAAGGCAGAAGGGGGCCGGGTGGTAGCAGCAGAAGGGCCCTGTCCTGGAGTGGCTCTCTCTTTTCAGTGCACAGAAGCTTCTCCAAGAACCATCCCCACCCTCCCACTCTGCGGACTTTTCCAGAACTGTATGGGCCTCTGCTTCCCCTAGCTGCAAGGGAGGCTGGGACAAAACTTACTGGGAAAGGGGTGATGGGATGACTCTGACTGGCTTCATCCCGGGCGGGACATGTTGGGGAGGGACGCGGCGTGTGCCAGCAGCTCAAAGGCCTCCTGGGCCTGCTAGCAAAGCACACGCTTCCCAGCCTCAGTTTCCTCATCTGCAAAATTGGCAGCCAGTCCTGTCCTTGCTGCTGTGCTGTGAGAAGTAGGCGAAGGAGGTGTGCGAGGCACCGGGGCAGGGTCTGGAGCCCTGAGGACACACAGTCCATGGCGTGGCTGCTGCTCTGATTCTCTGCTCGGACCCGGGGCTTCACTGATGCAGCTTCCCACCTCTGCTCCCGTTCCTGCAGGCAGTACTGCGGGGGCTGGGGCCCGTGGTGGCGGTGGAGGAGCGCTCGCTCACAGGGACCTGGGATGTGAGCACACTGCGCCGCTGGAGCTGGGGGACGGAGACTGGCCACTGCCGAGGTTTGGGAGCCCCTGCTTTAGCCCCCTGCCCAGCATCCCAGCCAGGCTCAGGAGCCGGACAGACCTGGTTCAAATCCAGCCATCTGCCCATTACACCTGTATGACCTTGAGTGGCTGCCTTCCCTCTCTGAATCTGCAGCCCTCCCAAATCTGCCAGTGGGCTAAGAAAGGCTTTGGCCCAGTCCCCACTTGCCAGAGCTCCACACACTCTTGTGCACACATGCCCTGCCAATGCCCTGGGTGAGAACCCCATGCCCTTGAGGGGGCCCCGGGAGCCTCTGCCCGACTTGGCCCTGCTGACGTCAGCCGTTCCAAGCCTCACGCTGCACACACCACCGTTAGCTCCTGCGCACCACAGGCAGCCTCATGCCTCCCAGTCCTTGCCTGTGCTGTACCCTCTGCTGGAACGCCCTTTCCTGTTCATTCTGGCCAGCTCCTGCCCACACCTCCCCGGAGGCTTCCCCTGAGTCCCTGGCCAGGTCAAGTGCCTCCTCTGCTGCCCTGCCCAGATGTTTCCTCTGTCCCGTGTACCTCCTCTTTGCCCACTGCACACGGCGTAGTGCCTGGCACATGGTGGATGCTCGGTCTGGGATGGGTGGATGGGTGGATGGAAGGAAGGAAGGAGGGAAGGACAGAGGGAAGGAAGAAGGAAAGAAGGGGAAAGGAAGGAAGGATGGATGATGGATGGTTGGAAAGGGATGGAGGGAAAGGAAGGAAGGTGCATGGGTGAGGGACGGGCGAATAGGCTTCCCTCCCAAGAGTGGAGCCCAACCCGAGGGTGTGACCTCAGTGGAGCCCAATGAGACAAAGGGCAGGGTTCACCAGGTGCCTCAGTGAGAAAGCTCTTAGGCCTTGAGTCCAAAACCCCATGAGAAAATGAGGCCAGTGGGGCTGGGCCCTGGGGGTAGGGCAGAAACGCAGAGGGCTCACTTGCAGCAGGAGTCCTAGCAGGCGGGGGCAGCCAAGGGCCATGGTCACGGTGGGAGCCACAGCAGACTAGATAGGCAAGGTGTTGTGAGGGGGAGGCTGGGAGGAAGCTCCAAGGGGCAGTGCTGGACAGACCACCTCTGCCCCCCAGGCCCCTCCACCTTTCCCTCGAGGTCGCCAGAAGGCCCCACCGTCACCGTCCACCCAAAGGAAATCCGGACATTCTTCGTTCACTTCCAACAGCAGTGAGCCCTCAGCAGAGGCTGCTGGCCCCAAGGCTGCCCCAGGGACTCTGTGGAACAGAACAGACCCAGGACATGGAAGAGCAATGCGGAGAGACCCAGGGTTGGGAGTAAACTGCTAATCCAGCAGGCTAATGGCAGGAAATGATCACATTTGGGGCTTGCTTTCTTATTTTTTTAAATAAAGTGTACATTTTAAGATCCAGGTTCTTCCCCTCCTGCATTCAAGCCAGCCCTTTCCTCTTCTCTCACATAAATGATGCTTTTCTCTCACATAAATGATTTGTTTTCAGTTCATTTGAGTAAATACCAAGGAGTGTGATTGCTGGATCATATTGTAAGAGTATGATTTAGTTTTGTAAGAAACTGCCAAGCAGTCTTCTGAATGGCTGTATAATCTTGCATTGCCCTTAGCAAGGAATGCAAGTTCCTGTTGATCTGCAGCCTCACCAGCGTTTGGTGTTTGCAGTGTTCTGGATTTTGACTATTCCAATAGGTGTTTAGTGGTGTCTTGTTGTTTGAGCCTTGTATTTTTATTCATACCAAAAAAATGATGAGCTAGCTGCCTCTGATATGTCAAGAAAGCCCAAAAGTTGCATTTTTACAAGAGCAAACGATGTAAAGAACCTGAGAAAAGTCTTCAAAAAAGATATGCTTTTGTTTCTCTTCATCCTTAACTCTGCCATATTCAAATCTGTGACGTGTGTCCCTTTGACTGGAAAACAGAAGCCGATCTTTGGCACTTAGGCAAGCTGGATTCCTGGAATGTTTAATGCTGTTTTGAGACTGGTCAATAGGCTAGGAAATTAATTTTTCCTTAAATTGCGTGTTGAGCGAATGTTAAAGCAAATTTACTAATGCATCCCAAGCGCTGCCCAGAGCGTTAGGGACACAGAGCTGAATGCAAGGGCCCTCGGTAGACAGGTGCAAGGCTGACAACTGACAAGGCCTTTTCCACAAACTGAACTGTGGGGCCTCAGGGTGAATCCGACCAGGCTTTGACCCTTGGGGAGGTCGGTTGGTGAAAAGACACCCAGACACTTCTGACTGTAATCCAAGGAAGAGCGAACATTACACTTCAGGATGGCGAGAGGGGTCGGGTGGCCCCACGTGAGAGGAAAGGGCTGAAAGTCACCCCAGAGATGTCACAGCCTTTGCTACGCCATTACTTAGGACCCTCCTGTCCTGGTGTAGGAGGACCTTGTTGACGATGTCAACTCCCGGACCCGAGCAGCCGTCTATGTGGGGGCCACCCAGAAGAGATGACCCCGCAAAACCGGGGTAGAACACAGGTGACGCACCAAGTGCGGATAGAGCGGGAATGAGAGTGAGCGTGCGCACTCGTGCTCGTGAGTGCCTGCGTGAGCGCGCCGCATCTCCCTTTACTGTCGTGCGCGCTCCCGCGCCTCAGCCCGACCGTAAAGACGCTCGGCTGTGTCGTGAAAGGAGCCGCAACGCGCGGAGCGCTGGTTGACGGCCGAGACTCCATTTTGTTCGCCGCTTCTCAGCTCGTAAGTCGCTTGTTTCCGTGGCTTCTCTGAGGAGAAAAGTTTAAAAAGGGTAAAAGTTTTAAATAATATTCTGGAGTTGTGTTGCTAAACGCAGCGAGTGTCCATTTTGTCTCTCCAGCAGACGTCGCGCCCGCGCTTCCGAAGCAGCAGAAGATGCGGCCCCTGGACATCGTCGAGCTGGCGGAGCCCGAGGAAGTGGAGGTGCTGGAGCCCGAGGAAGACTTCGAGCAGTTTCTGCTGCCCGTCATCAACGAGATGCGCGAGGACATCGCGTCGCTCACGCGCGAGCACGGGCGGGCGTACCTGCGGAATCGGAGCAAGCTGTGGGAGATGGACAATATGCTCATCCAAATAAAGACGCAGGTGGAGGCCTCGGAGGAGAGCGCCCTGAATCATCTTCAGAGCCCCAACGACGGAGTCGAGGGCCGGGCGGCCAAGAGGTGCGAGAAGGCCGAGGAGAAGGCGAAGGAGATCGCGAAGATGGCAGAGATGTTGGTGGAGCTGGTGCGGCGGATAGAGAGAAGCGAGTCGTCTTGAAGCGGCGTCGGCGGTAAGGGCGCGCCCGCGCGACGGCCGCGGCTCTCGGTAGTCGCCGTAAACGTGACCGTTGAGAAAAATGATTGCATAAAAACCCACACGGGGTCGAAGGTAGGGGGAGGGAGCGCAAGAGCACGCTGAGTTTTTAACTTGGAAGGCACCAGTGGATATCATTTAAATGGTTTTTTAAATGGTAATTTGGAAAAATAAGCTTGTTTTGGTTTTTGCTTGGTAACGTGTTTGGTTGTGACCTAAGGGACTATCTACAGAACACTTACAGGATAGTAAACCTAAAGGTCGCAAAGGGAACAAAAACAGGCAAGCCAGGCCGTCCAGCAAGGGGGGATAGAAATACAGGGTTTCCAGAGGGAAGGCCAATGGACAGTTCTGGATTTTGCTGGAAGCCTGAAATGAGTCTGATGGCATCCTGCATGGTTGAGTTGGTGAGGGTTCTGGGTTGTTCTCTCAGTATTAACCTCTGGATGATGAAATTCTCCCAATTGTGCTTTAGGTTTACAGCCAATGGATTTTGGTCGACTGATGGAGATTGGCTGACACCCTGGAGAAGCTGAAACCAGAGAGCCTTTTGTTTTCTCTTTTTTCCTCCGTCTATACTCTGTCCTCACTTACACTACGTTTCTGCTATGGTCTGTGGTTGATGACCTCAATATGAGTTTTGATTGTTAAATGTTTTTGTTTGGAGAAGTAACTTTTGTTTGGAATAATGCTCTCACATACAGGAATTAGGGCCTAGATTGTAAGCTCTTGTAGCAGTCACATTTGTTCTTGGGCTTTGGTTGTTATTTCTAAATTTTGAGGTGCTTTGCTCTTTCTTGTGTGACCTGATAGCTCCCTGGAACTTTGGGTCTGTGTGTGACACATGAGACTCAAGAGTTGGAGTTCTCCAGCTCTGGAGGTCCTGAAGGAGCTGCATTGATTCTAGAAGACAACTCCATGCAGCAGCTGCTGAAGAAAGGACCAGACTTCAACTGGAAATGTGGATGGGACTGATATGGCGAGGCCTAATGAATCTGAAGACGGGCTGGAGGATATTATTGTCCGTATTTGGGGACTTTAATTTCTGTGTGAGACCAAAGGAGGAGAGATGTATTTTGTTCAAAATTTAAATTTTATGTGGTACACTATCTGATGTAACCTGTCTGGTGAGTTTATTTGGACAAGCTAACTCATCTTTATCTGACATGGAACCTAGAATAGGGGATGAGATCTTGATATTCTGTACAAGTTGATGTTATACCCCGAGGCATTTCAAGGGATTCTGGGCATGAAATGGAAGAGATGTTTGCAAAAGCCCTTGAGGGGATAGGGAAGGAAAGCATGGAATCGTCTGCGTTGGACCCTAAACTGGACTGGGAAGAGGCATCTTCAAGGTTCATACATTGTCCAGCTGTAAGTTCATTTGAGTAGCAGACCTGACAAGTATTTGAGGTCAAAACCCTACCATGTTTAAAACAAGAAAACTTACCATGTTAATAAAGGTATTCATTTGCTTGAAAAGACAAAAGATCTGAAAAGTTATTAAGAAGTGTTATTACTTTAAGAATGAAATCTGCTTTCTACTAGGTTGTTCTCATTGCCAAATGGAGGGTGAACAACTTATGGTTTCTCAGGCTCTCGGTAAGCCTCTAATCGAAGGGAGCTTTATTTCTGTATGCTATGGTGGGAACCAGGTGAGGAGGAACGTACTTGGTTCTTAGTGTAGGAAGGAACTGCATGTAATCCTGTGATCCAGGCCCCTGCCCTCAAAGAGCCAGAGTACCTTCAGTCTTTCAAGTTAGAATGTTATATTCTAGTCCTTGCACTGGGAATATAGCAATAAAATAAAATTATAGTGGGGTGAGGAACCACCCTCCTTCCAGGAATGAAGCATTTAACTCCACCTAGCTGCTAGAAGTGTGGCTGACCGATGACTCAGTTGGTTGGCCCTCTTTGGGAAGTGCCTCTGCTAAAGAGAGCTGCCTTAGCCAGAGTCATGCCCCCTCTCTTGAGTGGCCCATATCCAGTGACTCCTGAACTGGAGGTCTAAGGTCACTGTCCCTCTTACTATAATTTGGGACACCTTCAAAGGGCATCTTTGCTTCAGAGCTCCCTACGGGATCTAGAGCTTTTGTTAGGACTGCATTGCTGCCTTGGTGCTTGTGCCTGATCTTGCTTGCCTTCCCTTCTACAGGCGTTAATCCCTAAAAAAACTTAGGTGCATCTAGTTTTAATCTTAGAGTCTGCATCCTGGGGAATCTAGTTGGTAGACAGAAATCTAAAACAGAAAACCATGTGTGAGCTGGGCACAGTGGCTCATGCCTGTAATCTTAGCACTTTGGGGGGCTGAGGCAGGAGGATCACTTGAGGTCAGGAATTCAAGACCAGCCTGAACAAGAGCGAGACCCCCTCTCTACAAAAAACAAAAGTTAGCTGGGTGTGGTGGCTTGCACCTGCAGTCCCAGCTATTTGGGAGGCTGAGGCAGGAGGATTACTGGAGCCCAGGAGTTTGAGGTTGCTGCGAACTATGATGATTCCATTGACTCTAGTCTGGGTGGCAGAGCAAGACCCTGTCTCCAAAAAAAAATCATG
>RJWJ010025285.1:0-24038 GCA_004363605.1 Indri indri
TCTCAAAAAAAAAAAAAAAAGAAACAGTTGAGGGTTAGGGAGTAACACTGAATACAGTACTTGTTACTCAAATTTTGTTTTGTCTTGTACCAAGTGTACTCCTGCTTAGGCCTTAGCGTACTGTGTTTTGCACTTAACGAACAAGAAATCCCATTTTTTAAAAGAGCCCTTATTAACATTATCATGGAACTTCGAGAGAACATGGTAAAATGTACCAAATCATTAATTGAAGCTGGTGTGGTTGGGAAGCGGTGCTACTGCTTTCGGGGATTCCAGGGAGAACACCCTCAGCACAGACAGCAGCCCCATGTTCAGGCACGGGTGTGACAGGCACAGATGGCAGCCCCACACCATCACAGTGGAGCCAATGCCTTTGCCAGGTATCGGTATCTGAGCATACTCAGGGCACCGAAAACCACAGATGGAATAGATGAGGAAATTGCTAGTTGCCAGAAAATGCTCAAGGAGATGAATTCATGTAGAAGATTTGAAACAATCTATAAGTTTCCCAGACTTGTAGAGATGTGTTTGGTGGGAGCTGTGATCCCAATAAAGCAAGTAGATACAGAATCAGAGAAACATACTTCCATGCGTCTATAATTATCTTAGTTTTGTATATAGTTTGGTGTTTTCCTAGTCAGATATTCTTATTTTCTCCATGTTATAGGAGCCTAAGAAGCCACAACAACTAGTGTCAGAATCATTCTGCATGTATGTATGTGAGAGGGTGCATCCGCATGCATCTGTGTGATTATGGCATATATAACTCTTATACCACAGTGTGTATGTGTGTGTGTGTGTGTGTCTTAACACAGCTTTGTGCATAAGTGTTGTCAATTTTTTTAAAGGGACAGCCAAAATAAATAAATAAATAAATAAATAAATAAAATAAAAAATAAAAGAGACACCTATTGGATTTAAACTCAGAATAGCGGCCACTAAGAAAATGTTTTGTTTTAATTCTGGATAGATTGAAAAACAAACATCTGTTTATAAAGTCCATTTACATTATGAATGACATACTAAATGTTTCAGAAGTTCCCAAACTTTCTTTGTTCATGGAATCGTTTCATATTTCTATTTTTTCACTTGTTTTGTCAAAGCAATCCTAAGCCAAAAGAAGTACCTAACATCTTCATTTATAGTAGGTTAGCCCAACGACTTACTAAGTATTTATTTATCAAGAACTTAACATCTACTGGCACAAACTTCCAAGTAAGATTGGATCCTGTCACCCTCATTTTCTGTTCTGCATTGCTTTTTTTCTTAAAGTATCCTTTCATCTTAACTACCTCTGAAAGCCCAGTTTCACAATAAGACAACACTGAAAGGAATTCAGTGATTTATTAATAATGCTTAACTATGAACTACTTCAAGATAGATTTCGAGAAGCCACTGTATTTCCTTGAAAACTTAAAATAACTCATCATCTATTATAAGCCTTTAAAAGTATAATGCAACCCCGTGAGTTCACTGTGCTACCTTGTATGGGCCTCCATGCGTGATTTGGGAAGAGCAGGTGTATTTGAAAGTCAGTGATAAATATCAGAGTAATAAATACAGACATTCTAGATATGTGTGCTAAAATGTTTACCAAAAAGGGAACACTTAACAATACTGGTCATTATATACAAAAGCAAATAAAACTTGATGTCATCATAGTAAAATTGAATGTATATTGAATAAAGACCTTAGAATTATATGCATGGTTCTAGGCTTGCATTTGGAACATAATCTTGAATTTTAAAGCTTTTCCCTATTCTCAGAAGACATTAATATATCCTCTCTAACTGTACAGTGAAAGTGAATAAAAAAGAGATAAGAAAAGTATTATTTTATTTCAGTATAAGAGAAATAGTTTGTCTAAGAATTACTTCTCCACAGATGATTGAGATTTCATAAGCCTAAAACTAAGCCATATTAATGATTTTCTGTTTGTATGAAGTAATAATAAGAAATTTAATTAAAAATCCTAGCAAATAGAAGTTTAGTACAAGTATAATAAAAAGCTGTTGTTTTGTTCACTTATAAGTAGGTGAGATATCAAAAAATAAAGGAGAATGATTAAATATTGCCTGAATGAGAATTAGTTTGTATAAATTAATTTATGTAAATGCATTATTTTATCTAATATCCTATTATATATTCCTGAAGTATTTCCAAATACTATTAGAAAGTTCCATCTTTTTTATTACAGGACTTCCTTTTACATAATGTAATGCTAAAATCAAACCAATAAAGTGCATAGAATGCATTGTTACAGTGCTAAAAATGCATAGTAGTTGTATGTATGTGTTTATGTGAGGGGGTGGTATGTATGTTTTTATTCCTCTCCAATTATCTTTTTCTGTTGGCTTAACATATCTGAACTCCTAAGCTTCCCATTGCAGCACCAAATCTGAAATTGGTGTCTTGGGGCTCTTATCACCGGGAATTCTGCAGATCTAATTCCCAGTTGATAGATGACCTCATCAAGGTCCTGCCCCAGGTCCCTGTTCCCTCCAGCAGCTCAGTGGATGCAACAACCTTTCAGTGTTCACAGGATTCTAGTTTAACTTTTTCAAGTTTCTGGATTTACACTATGCCTCTAGATCCAGCACAGAGAACTCCCTGAAAGCTTCCACAAAAGATTTGAAGTCTTGGTTATACCTCCTAGTTTCTGTCCTGGAGCCCAGCCAAGCCCAACTGTGTGTTTCTATTCTGATTCAGTTCCATGATGATGCACATCTTGTTTTTGCACATGATTGGCTCATTTTTCCTATTTTATCTAAGTTTGTCATACTTTTGCAACTGGAAGATCAAAAGGTAGTCTAACACTTGAAATAGCACCAACTTGACCAGATGTTTGCAAGCCAAGATTAAATAACGATCTGGGTTTTTTCAAGAATAAACAGAGTATTAAATATATCATATTAAAAGCAATAAGTTTGAATTAATTTCTTATAATTTTTGAGACAGGATAAATCAAAGCCATAAACTAGGTCTCAAATGTGAAAAGGAAATGAATAAAATAGAGGAAAGTGATAAGCATAGCTTAAATATGAAAGTATAAGAAAAGGAAATTTCATATTCAGAAATAACTCTCCCTTAGGGTAATGGATTTGAACGGAAACCAAATGCATAGAAATTGAAAGAAGCTCCATGAAAACTCAGGAAAATGTCCTTAATTCAATTAGGAACTGCCTGTCATTAAAGCTTTATATCAGCCCCGGACGGAGAGGCACAGGCACTTGCTGCAGGCTAGTAACTTAGTTCTTGGTTAAAACAAAGATTAAAAAAGATGCATTTGGTAAGAGAGGAAACTTCTTTCTATAAATGTTCATACTGCTTTAAATTTAAAATATCTCTGAAATAAAAGATGAATAGGCTATATGGAGTATAACATTACAATTTACCTTAACAGGTATTATCTGGTTTTTAGTATTTTTGCAACCACACAACTAAGTTGAAAGCATATTTTTCCAGCTTTATTGATGTATAATTGACAAATAAGAATTGTGAATTTCAAGGTGTACCGTGTGAAGATTTGATACATATATACATTTTGTGATGATTACCACAATCAAATTAATCAACACGTCTATCACCACACATATTATTAGTTAAGTGCCCTCACCCTCCTTTTGTGTGTGGGGGCAGTGAGGACACTTAAGATCTACTTTCTGAAAATTTCAAGTAAACAGTACAGTATAATTAACTGTAGTCATCATTTTGTACATTAGATCCCCAGAACCAATTCATCTCATAACTGAAATTTTTTACCTTTTAGGTAAAATATCCCCATTTTTCCTATCTCTCCTGCCCCTGGCAACTGCTGTTTACTCTCTGCTTCTATGAGTTTGACCCTTTTGAAGTCTACATATAAGTGATATCATGCAGCATTTGTCTTCTGTGTCTGGCTTATTTCACTTAGCATAAAGTCCTCCAGGTTCATACAAGTTGTCACAAATGGCAGGATTTCCTTTTTTTAATGGTTGAATAACATTCCATTATGTACAGTGTGTCTATATATATACATATATTAATGTATTTGTATATATGTATGCATATGTACGTGTGTATATAGTATATATATGTGTGTATATGTGTATATACACCACATTTCCTTTACCTATCAATGTACAGTTAGGTTGCTTCCATATCCTGGCTATTGTGAATAGATCATTCTATTCCAGTTAGATAGCACTTGCTACGCCACCTGCTAACTTAGTCATCTTTGACAATCTTTGACAATACTTAACAATTTGCCCTGAGTGCATGATCTGTCAAATAGAAATGATAATAAGAGTTCTCTCACAGTATTGTTGTAAGAATTAAGGAAGTTAATACGGGTAAATATTTAGAGCAATACATAACACATTGTTAGTGATGAATAAATATTTTATTAATTGTTGGTCTCATTAATTAAATTTTGATTGAAAAATTTCATCTAATAACTTTCATTTGAAGGTCAGTACCACAGACGCTTCTAACTCGTTACGTATACATGTTACAAAAATACTCAGGGAATATCAGTCAACTCAGATAAAAATAATTTTCATTTCTATTCTAAAGTTTTATAACTTGTTGAAAGAACATGATCAGTTATATTTAATATGTTATACAAGGAGTCACACATAGAATTCTGAGATTACAGCCACCATAATTCAAATTTATACTAATGTTATAGTGTTATTTTTACTTTGGTGTCAAATAAGCTTTCCAGATGGCCCATCCATTACCTTGGCTCTGATGTTTAATAGATGTAGTGAGGTGTTTTAGAAAGAAAATTAGATTTGAAGTTAGGCAAACCGTGGTTTGAATCCTAAACCAGAAATCACTTAGCTGTCTGAATTTGGGACAAGTTATTTAACTTGGCTTAGTTTCCTGCCAGGAAAAAGGTAATAAAGCAAGGGGCTTGAAATGATTCTGAAACATGGAACATAAATAGAGCAAATAACTCAGTGCTTATCATATAGTACTTGGTGTTTCTACCAACCATACTTCCGTTGCCACCCCACCTTATTTTTTTGTCTTTTGATAAAAGGTGCCTTGGTTTTATTTTTAAGAACCCATACCTTCCTCTCTCCCTGTTTATGCAGCTCAAGTGTATTGAGCTCGTGATCTGGAACAATCTCTTGCAATACCACATGTGTAGGCTGCCAGCTCCATGAGCACTGTCCCTGTGACTTCTGCCAGAATTATCAGAGGAGGCATTAGGTATGCCATGGAGTGGCCCAGCTGGTAAGAAAGCCCTATTTCCCTCCATTCTCGAAGTTTGAGAATGTAATCAAGCCAGAGAATAAAACCAAGCCAAGCTGCAAGACCAAGAGTGGTATCAGTTATGACTAAAAGACAGCTTTACCCCATGGTTGGGATGATTATTTTTTGTTAGTTTTTAAAAAATGTTTTTATATTTATAAGTCAGTTTTAGTTGGCTCGCTCTTTTTGCAAACTGAAAGATTCCTGGAAAACACAGTAGATAATCAAAAATGAGGGTTATATTTATTATTTATCTTTCAGATATTGGAGTCTAAAAGAACAGAAGCCAGTATCTTTAATTTAATGGAAACATCAGCTCTTCCTGAGTCTCGAGCCTGCTGGCTTCCAAACTGGAACACCAACACGGGTCCTCATGAGTTTCCAGCTTGGCAATTCACCCTGCAGAGCTTGTCGGCCTCCAAAATTGAGTGAGCCAATTCCTTGTGATTAGTATCTTCCACACAAACATACATCCTGTTAGCTCTATTTGGTTCTGTTTCTCTGGAGAATTCTGACTAATACAAAACCCTACTCCTCAAGGTACATGATCACCTAAAACCATATCTGCAAAGTTTCATTGTAAAAGAATAAGCTTTAAAAAAATTAGGCTCTTCAAGTTTTTATAGAAACCCTAACCCTCTTAAAAATGGACTTTTATCCAGTTTGTTTCAACAATTGTTAAGATCATTAAGGGTTTCTTTAATTGTTAATATTCATGAAACAGTGGCATGACTAATAAAAACTTACACTGAAAGAGATGGACTTAAAATCTCCAGAGATAAGGCATTTACTGTCTTTTGTTGGTCGAATTATGCCTCCCAAAGTGATAGGTTGAAGCCCTAACCTCCAGACCCCTAGAATCTGACCGTATTTAGAAATAGGGTCATTGCAGACATGATTAAATAAGTTAATATGTAGCTCCAATGAGCAGGGCAGGACCTGAATCCATTACGGCTAGTGTTCTCATAAGAAAAGGGGAAACAGTGTGAAGGCAGACAGAGGGGCAATGCAATGTGACAATGGAGGCAACAATGAAGTGCACAGCTACAAGCCAGGGACCTCCAAGGATTGCCAGCAAACCACAGAAGCCAGGAAGAGGCAAAGAAGGATTCTTCCCTACAGGTTTCAGAGGGAAAATGGCCCTGCCAACACTTTGATTTTAGATTTCTAGACTTCAGAAATGTGAAATAATAAATCTGTTGTTTTAAGGTATTTTGTTGTACTTTTCTACGATGGCCTTAGGAAAGTAAACTGCTGAAATAATATTTGTTTATTTCATACTTTTTAGATTTTACATCTAAAGTTACTCTATTTATATGGAAAAGGATTGAAAAATATTTCATAAGTACCTATTTTTTAAAAAGTCTTAATCTTTCTAATATGGGGCAAAGAATAACTTTATTTAAAACCAAAGTGTAATAATCAAAAGTTATAGTAAAGATCTAAACTGTCATGCTATTTTGTATACTCATATCTCCCACAGAAAAATCCATACATGCTATTTTGAAAGCATAGAAGCAAAGATAATTACTTACTGATAATCTTTTCAGCCAAAATTATTCTCTGTGATTATGGCTATAACCAACTAAACTCAATTTATTTACAAATTGAGACTTTAATCAAACATATCATAAAATATCTAAGAGAGATATAAACCAATGAGCAAATGTTCTTTTATAGAGTATGGTTTCTTATAAGGACTGAGAGAAGATCCTGTCCGCAGATAACTGACAAGTAAGAAAGGAAATCACTATTGAAAACTGATTCTAGTTTAAATGAATATCCTTGAATACTTTCTTTGCAGAGGGGGATATTAGAGGGAAAGTGAATACATTTCTATCTGTAACCAATATTTTTTTCTGTGTTTAACCCCTTGATATACAGTGTGAGGAATAATGAAGTCAAGGGGGCTTTGAGAAAGTGGCTGGAGAAACGTTTTTGTGATATCAGTATTGAGCATAATTTGCCAAGATGACGGCACACAAAACGATTCAGGTTACAGTCACAAAATATTGTTTTATTTGTCCCCTGAACTTGTTCCTTTGAGTTGTGTTAATAATATTTTGCTCTCCACTTGCCACTTTGCAATTTTAAAATAATTATTTATTTTATATTAGAAATCAATTAAAATTACATTTGTCCTGCTGTCATAACTTGTGGTAGTATTTTTGGAGTGAATTTAGGACCTCAAAATAAGAGTGAACGATTGAGGCACTAAATAGTATACCATAAGCTACACATCAACCATTTAAATTGTATTTTTTCAAAATTTAAGAGGGTACAAATGTTTTAGTTACATGGAAAGCTTTTATAATGCTCGAGTCAGGACTATCAGTGTGCCTGTTATCCAAATAGTGTTCATTGTACCTGCTAGGTGGATTTTTGCCCCTTCCCTCCCCCCGACCCCCCACTTCTTGATTTCCAATGGCTTTTACTTCCCCCTGTGTCCATGTGTGCCCACTGGGAGTTCCACCTTATTAGAGAGTGCCTGTGATGTTTATTTTTCCATTCTTGAGATACTTCACTTAGGAGAATGGTCTCCAGTTCCATCCAAATTGCTATAAAAGATATTAATTCATTTATTTTTATAGCTGAGTAGTACTCAATGGTATACATATACCACATCTTGTTATTCCACTCATGAATTGATGGGCATACTGACACTACTTACCCTATACATTTTTCTACAGTATTTAATATAATTTACTTTTTTCAAATTAATTATTTAATGTCTTCTTTCCCCAACTAGAATATAAATCCTGCAAAGGCAGATTTATGTTTTATTCCAGGCACAGATGTATAGCAAGCACTTTCAATAAAACTTGGCACAAAGTAAGTACTCAATATATTTGTTAAATGAAGGAATTAAGATAATGTAATAGATTATTCTACATTTCTGTATGAATAGAGAACATGATGAGATATTTCACTACATCAGTATAATACACTGGATTGATTTGTGAACTGGATATCATAGTTTGAAAACGGGCATGAGATGCTATTGTGTAAGCATATATAAAATAGAATAGAATAAAGAAGAATTTTGTTATAAAAGACGAGTATAATACTGCCATATGTAGATAGTAAAAGGAGGTAGAATTCCTGAGAGGTTATTATGAACCTGCACTATAATATTATTCATCAACAACTAACAAGTAATAATTAAACTACTTCTGGTTTTAGCCAATTCTGTTCTAGGATCTGAAGAGATAATTATAACACTAAGTCATGATCTCTGAATCCACATGTCTCTTGATCTGTCTAATAGAAAGCAACTAATAAGAATGCAAATTATAGATCAAATAACTATGATAACAAGAACCAAGAGAGTTGAAACAAATACATTAATATGGTTCAAATGCTGGAAAAGATAAAGAGAGGTAGATTAATGGGTACAAATGTGCACTTAGATAAAAGAAATAGGACCTCATCTTTGATAAATCAGTAGGGTGACTACAGTTAACATTAATAGATTGTACATTTCAAAATTGCTAAAAGAGAATAATTTGAATGTTCACGGTATAAAGAAAACATAAATATTTAAAGTTATGGATATACCAATTATCATTATTTGATTACATGCATGTATCAAATGATCACATGTACCCCCAAATTATGTACAATATGTACCTATAAAACATTTGAAAATTAAAAATTTAGAAAAAACAAAAAGTGGAAAAAGTCAGTAATGAGAAATTAAAACTTGAAATGTTTCTTGGAAAAAAAATGCCTAAAAGTTAAGTCCAAGATGTACTAGAAGGATTTCTTTATAATACTATTTCATCCATTTTATGTACTCAGAATCAGAGTAGCAAAGGTACACCATATAATCATAAATGATAGTACAAATGTAAGACTTAAGGAAAAGGAATCGAATTAGGGAAATGTGAACTTTGAAAGGATAACATATATCTGTAGCTTACCAAATATTACACTGACCAAATATAAAACTGACCAAATAGAGATAATGTAAAAATATATTCATAACACATATTATTATATTAATATGTGTGTATATTCTGATACCAACACCTCAATAGCAAAGATATTTTATACTTCTTTTGATCCACAGAGACCCATAAGTTTTCAAAACTTATTCCGTGTGTATATGTGACTCAGTGAATTTAAAATATTATTTATGTATTTATTTTTTTTGTTATTCTGAAATAAATATATGTAAAGACTAAAAAATTCAATCACTCCTTAGGCAGAGAGGATTTCTGAAGCCTAGATCCAGGAGAGGAGATAATCCCACAGAAATAAGCTTGACATTTGGTGCCAGTTCTCTTAATAAAATTGCCAATTTTAAGTTACAAACAAGAATTTGAAAAGCTAAGCGGAGTTTCAAGTAGGTACATGATACCTGGGTCACAAAAACAATGGAGTTCAGGACTCACTAAGATACATTTTTCTGGTAAACACTGCAGACTATCAGCTTAGACTCTGACCCATACACACTATAAAGTTGAATATGATATAGATCAGTTTTTTTTTTTTTCATGAACTAAAGTCAACCTCGTAAAGATCTTAATCGCTAATTGGATTAAGGTGACGTTGAAATTACTAGTGCTTTTAACCTAACAACCTCCTCATAACAGAAGTATACCTTTCTTGATAAAAATAAACATTGTCATGAGTCTCAATTTATCTATATTATTTTCACAATCTAGCACCAAATCAAAAGTTATCAGATGTAACTGAAGATCAGAAAATACTGAAAACCATAAGAAATCAGACTTAAAGACAACGTGTATTAAATATTGATTTTTAAAAATATGTTTATAAAAATAAACCAGTGCAGCTTCTGCACAACAAAGGAAAAAATCAACAGATGAAAGGACAACCTATAAATTAAGGAAAATATTTGAAAATCATGTCTGGTAAGAAGTTAATAGTCCAAATTTATAAATAACTCATACAACTCCATAGCAGAAAAAGAATAACCTGATTTAAAAATGGGAAAAAAATATCTGAAGGGACATTTCTCCAAAGAAGATTTAAAAATGTCCAACAAGTACATGAAAAGGTGCTCAACACCATTAATAATCAGGGAAATATAAATCTAAACCACTACGAGATATCACCTCACACCTGTTAAAACGGCTGTTGTCAAAAAGATAAATGCTAAGTGTTGGAGAAGGTATGGAGAAATGAGAACTCACCGTTAGTGAGAATGTAGATTAGTGAAGCCTTACAAAAAACACTATGGAAGTTCCCAAATAAATTAAAAATAGAACTACCATATGACCAAGCAATCCCTCTTCTGAGCATATACTCAAAGAAAATAAAATCATCACCACATGAAGACATCTGCACTGCCATATTCATTACAGCATTATTCAAAATAGTCAAGATATGGAAACAACCTAAATGTTCATCAATGGAATATATATATATATATATATATATAGTTCATATAGTTTATATAGAGAGAACATATATAAAAATATATATATTTCAGCCTTAAAAAAAGTAATAAACCCTAAGTAGGACAGCATTTTTAAAAAATAATATTAATTAAGCCTTACAGTTAACATTTTGAGGGCAACAACAAAAGATAAATGGTAACAGAAAACATTTCCAAATAGTTAAAAGCAATTAACCGTCAATCTACCTAGAATTCTCTACCCTCTAAAAGATAATATCTTCATTCCTAACTTCTCCTGTCTTTAGAATTAATTCTTTGTGTCCCCTCTATGTTTAATTTACAGGTATTTTTTGAGCTCCTTTGTTTATACTCTAAACTCACCATGACAAATAGGTTCTGCGTGTATGTAATAATTAGCTTGATCATCTATTACAAGGCCTCGCTTACCATAGGCCCTAATAAATGTTGTTAATCATATGTGTAAGTGCTCAACTATTTCTTGATAATATTCCCTCTTAGAAATTAATAATTATGCAATTACAAAAAAGTTGCAAAAGTAGCACAGAATTTATTTACTTATCCAGCTTCCCCAAGTGGCAGTCACTTACATAACAAAAATCCAATTATCAAAAATAGCAAGTAAACATTGATGTCATACTATCAACCAATCTAGGGATTTTATTCAAATTTCATCAACTGTGTCATTAAAGTTGTTGTGTTGTTGTTTTTTTTTTTTTTCCAGTTCCGGAATCCAATTCAGGGTCACACATTGCATTTAGTTGACATGTCATCATAGTTTTTTCCAATATGGAATAGTTTCTCAATGTGTCTTTCTTGACTTTGAAACTGTTGAAGATGACTGGTTAATTATTTTGTAGAATGCCAATCAATTGGCATTGTGTAATATACACCACAAAAATTGTGTTGTGTTCTTCTTAGTACATTATATCAGGAGGTATCTGATGTTGATATTATGACTGCTGATATGTATAAGGTACAATAGTATTGCCAAGATATGAAGTATATGAATAAAAGCATTTTGGAATAAACTCTGCAAGTTTTTATATTCTATCAAATTTAAGATACATTGATTATAAGATGCATCATTGATTTATATGTAATATATATTTTTAAATAATGCTTCTAAGAAAAGTATAATGCAATAACTTTCTTTGAAGCAAAAAATGTTACATGAATTAAAAACCTATTTTTTATTTACGTGAAATAAAAAATCTATATTTTTCTGTTATTTTTAATTTAGATAATAGAAGTACCGATAACATAAACAATGAATGACCAAATTCAGAAAGAGCAGTCTGAGAGTAGCATATCACCACAACTGCCACCAGACCAACTATGATTGTTATTCTCTTCTTAGGTTCATAGATGTTAAAATGGGGAGAAAATATGTATCTTAAAATATGTATCTTAAATATGTATCTTACCCAAAACAGGGTAAGAAGTCAGACTTGGATTGTAGATGGTGGGTTCACACTGAGTATTTTAGAGTAGGGTAATAACATTATCAGAGTCAGGCTTTATGCACTGGAACATTCTATACCCACCCCCTCCCCCAGGAAAGGCAACAGAGGGAAGACTTTCTATTTGTGTGAGTTTGGGAATCCCATTGCCAAGAAAAGAAAAAAAAAGGAGCATATCTATTTGCATGCCTATACTATTTTACTTATAGCCACCATGTTATGCTAGTAGTCACCTGCTTTAATGTAAACATTGGGAAAAACAGAGACAATTCTAGAAAACAAACACAGCAACAATCTTGAAGCCATGATTTTCGAAGCTGGAGATCATTTTCTCATCTCACAGTGTGGCGTTCCATGGATTTGTTTGTATTCTCTACCCAATGATTGAATAATGAATACAATTACAGCAGTCAGAAATCTGGCAAGACAATAAGAAACAAACTTACAATTATGGGTATTAGTTTACCAGAGTGGCAGATTTTTACCTCTGTAAAGTAAAAAGATACATTTCCAGATATGTATGATATAGTTTGGAAAATCTAAATGAATTATTTTAATTTAGGAATCTATCAGTTTATGTCAAAGAAACAAGACTATTCTAATATTTCTGCTTAGACTCATCACTAAGATAACAGGACAGTCCCTCATTTATGTCTGTTGTCCTGGTATAATTATTAATACCAACCTCTTTAACTGCCAATAGGTTATATGGTCATTGAACTTATAACTTGATTTAAGTACCCAAAAGAGACTTTAAAGTGATTGTTTTAGGATACGCAATGTCAAAAAAACACATTAATTTCCACATTAATTCTTGTCAGGGTATAAAAAGCAAGTACCTGAAATTATAGATGTTACATCATAAACTTCCAAATGCTGTGTGTTATTTCAAAAGTGCATTTACACTCTAAGTTTCTTTTTTTTTCTTTGTTTTATTTCAGCATATTATGGGGGTACAGATGTTTAAGTTACGTATGTTGCCCTTGCGCCCCCTAAGTCCGAGTTACAAGTATGTCCATCCTTCGGATGGTGCGCATTGCACTCTTTGTGTATGCATATACCCATCCCCTCCTCCCCCCTCCCCCCTGCCCGACATCCAATAGTCGGAGACTTCAACACCCCACTGACAGCACAAGACAGATCCTCCAAACAGAAAATTAACAAAGAAATAATGGACTTAAACAGAACTCTAGAACAAATGGGCCTGACCGACATTTACAGGACATTCTACCCAAAAACCACTGAATACATGTTCTTCTCATCAGCTCATGGGACATTCTCTAAGACTGACCATACACTCCAAGTTTCTTATGTTAGTTTTATTTGCCATGGCTGTTTGGAGTGTATGGGATGCCCAAGAACTTTCCTAAATAACTCAAATAGGTTTAAAAGAGAGTAGAGATTATAGAGCAGTTAGGAGCATGGGTTTTCGCAAAGCATTTCAATCCTGGCTTTGGATAATAATTATCACTAAGTGACCTTGGAGAGTCACTCAAAGTCTTTTGTGCCTCACTTTTTTAATCTGTAAATTAAGGATCATTATAGTATTTACATTAAAGCACTGTGCTGTAATAACTAAATGAGTGATAAACCTTTGTATATAAATTAGATAGATTACCTGGTATTTTGTAAGTATTATGTAAGTACAGATAGTCCCCAACTCAATGATGGTTTGACTTACATTTTCAACTTTACAATGGTGTGAAACCAATACGTTTTCAGTAGAAACCACACTTAGAATTTTGAGTTTTGATCTTTTCCCGAGCCAACAATATGTGGTTTGATACCTTTTCCTGATGCTGGGCAGTCATCACAAGGATCACAGGGATAAACAAGCAATACTCTACAGCGTACTGTGTTGCCAGATGATTTTGCCCAACCGTAGGCTAATGCAAGTCTTCTGAGCATGTTTAAGGTTTGATTGTTTATGCTGTGATGTTCGGGTTTAGACATGCATTTTATGTTAGGCTAGAGAATGCATCTTTGACTGATGATATTTCCAACTAAAAGTTGAGTTTACCAGGACATAAATCATAAGTCGAGAAGCATCTGTATGCAGAGAAAGAGGAATAGATAGACAAAGAGGAATTTGTGTTTATTACTGAATCTCATATACAAGTTAGAATTGTCCTGGGAGAAAGTGGGGGAGGCTGATGGGTTCTTAGCTACAACACTCTGAGAGGACACACTTAGAAAGTATAAACAAGAAACTTGACCAAGGAAGAGGCAATGAACGTTCAACACTCTTCAAGACTCAAGACACCACACAGGTCTAAGATAACTTCTAGGAATGTAACCTGGGTACCACTTTCAAGAGCTTTGAATATATTTCTTAAAAGAGCTGATCATGAAATAAAAGTGAGAACAAGAAAATTTTAGCTTTCTTGTCTCTTCTTTTTGTCTTTTACTCCATATCTCATGTTAGCAAACCCTGTTGATATTACCTTCAAAATATTTTGAAAATATGTCCACACGTGATCATTTCCACCTATACCACCTGCTTTATGACACCATCACCTTTATTACAACTGCCTCCTAATTGGTCTCTGTGTTCTTCCCTTGCCCTTTATTCAGACTATTCTCTCTCAGTAGCAAGAATTCAGTTAAGGCAGAAAACATATCTTGCCTCCCGAAACCACTTGAAGATTTCCCATTCCAGTTATAATAACAGTTAAAGTCCTTACACATTGGTGACTCACAGATTTGCACTTGTTTTTCCTTATGAATGAAAACTCTCCCCCGACATAGCCAAGTTCACCTCCTTGGGATTTTTGCTAAACTCTCTTCTTTTAGTTAGCCCTTTCTTGACTATACTGAGAGAAGGAATTTTAGTCCATTTGGTTTCTGCTATATGTCCAGTGTGGGAGATGGTTTCTAACATGTAATAAGCCCTCAATAAATATGTAGTGAATACAAGAGCATTATGTTAGCTATCTTATTACCTACCATTTGGTAACCAGAGGACAGCCATGTAAATTCAGTATGCCAACCATGATTTGGGAAAAGGGTCAAGTCATTTTTCAAACTGAAGTCCAATATCAAGTTTCTCTTTGCTATGTAACAAATTCTGATAAAATACAATTGCAAAAATTGGAAAAATTTGGATTTAAATACTAATACTATTTGGGCATTTAATATATATTAGCAGTTCTTAATGCTAATGAACAAAAGACTAAGTTATTCTATATAATACACTAGTAAAATCACGTACTAGTAAAAATGCTTTGTAAACTGCTAATGAAAAAATAAGTGGTTAATTACAAAGTGATAGCCATTGAGCTGCACATTTAAGTGCTTTCATTTCAACAAGTGATTGTTATTATCCCAGAATCTATAATAATACTGCACATTCTCAATCTATAAAACATATGTAAAATGTATCCCCATTATTTTATTGAGTATGAAATTGTTTATCTATTAAAATAAGCATTGTATTCCTTAACTACAAATGTATTTTCATAGGCCCATGTCATACAAAAACATCTTTGCTTGCTGAGCCCCCAGTGGGATAACACTTCTTTTTTCCCTCCCTGTAGATTAATAGCATTTCAAGAAATGTAGAATAGGTATGTTTCTTTTTTTTTTTTTTTTTTTTTTTGAGACACAGTCTCACTCTGTCGCCCTGGCTAGAGTGATTGCCGTGGCGTTAGCCTAGCTCACAGCAACCTCAAGCTCCTGGGCTCAAGGGATCCTACTGCCTCAGCCTCCCGAGTAGCTGGGACTACAGGCATGCGCCACCATGCCTGACTAATTTTTTCTATATATTTTTAGATGTCCAGATAATTTCTTTCTTTCTTTCTTTTTTTTTTTTTAGTAGAGACAGGGGCTCGCTCTTGCTCAGGCTGGTCTTGAACTCCTGAGCTCAAACAATCCTCCGCCTCGGCCTCCCAGAGTGCTAGGATTACAGGCGTGAGCCACCATGCCCGGCCGTGTTTCTGATACTACCTTGAGGCTTCTTAAATTTGGGCCATGTTTTTTATAATTAAAGATATATGTTTAATTTGACTACATATATATATAACATTCTGAAGAAAGCACTTTTATGGAATAAACTATTTGATTTCCAGATTTCTGGGCCTATCTTCGTATTTAGAGTTGGAGAAGAAGTGGAGGTATTCCATCATTTAGAAGTCCCTCCCTCCTTCAAGTATTCTGCACTTCCTTGTAGCCTGCTACAAAGGGAGTCACCATCCTAAAGAATCATTTCCTCCCTTCCAAAAATGGTTCTTCTCAAGAACACGTGGTCAGTGCCCACTTAATATACAGCATATTATAGATTGAATTCATGAACCTGATTAGCCAATGTGTACTGTCAGCATTTTCTTCGTCAGAAGACCAAACTTAGATTTATTATGTCCGAAAAAGAGAGGAAAATATCACTAGAGATAGTTTATGCAAAAAATAGACACAGCATTTTGACATAGCTGCTTAAGGTATGGATATTATATGATCATAACAGAATTTATTAAATAATTAATTAACATGATCAGTAGATGTGCCTCCTCAAAATGTCATAAAATAATGTTCCAAAATATATTTCCCAAGGCAGGTAAGTCACAGACACTGACCCAAAGTGTGCTAAGTAAAAGGAGGAGAGACCTGTGTATAATCATTAATAAGCAGATATTGCTTGAATGATATGCTTTTGGCCTTTAATCTTTTCAGTGTTGGTTTTGCTTCTCTGCATACTTCCCCCTATAAAATGATTAGTTACCACGCTCATCTGCCATGTGCTGAATCTGAAACAAAAGGTGCCAAAGAATATTGAAATAGGATCACATATTCGAGGAGGCCAGCCAGGTCTTTAATGATAGCTTTGGGTATCAGTTATTTTGATATTGAATTTTCTGCATTCCCCCGAGATAAAACTAATTTGAAAAACTATGTTAATAATGTAACTTAAACATTAACGATTGTTTTGGAAGGCCAATTCATCTCCTATATGTGCATTTAAGAGATTCAGTGACCTAAAATATTTTCTCTTGGAGGATACAAACATGCTGATTGCAGCAGAAGCTGTTCTGGTAAGAATGTAAATAACATAGTGCAAACTCAGTGCACTGTATTCATCTTCTAGTTTCATTATCAAAGTGTCCTTTGAGTCTAACTTTCTTCACTTAAAAAACGGAAGACCAATACACTAAAGAAGCATTTTGTTTTCCAAAAGTGATACATTGTAAAATTCTTATGTAGGATTTAATTGGGTAAGATGTCTTCAAGTGAATAATTGGTTCATTCATCTGATGAATTCAGAAATGTTGCCTTTAACACAGACATGTTGTATTTTCAACTTTAGGTACTGGGGGTAACATGTCTTAATGTCTCTGATGCTGCTGTTCTGCTTCTACAGGTATAGTACCAAATAACTCATCAACTAAAGTGGATTCTTTTCATTATTTGTCCAATAAAGTATTTTATACACAGTTATGCTTCTTCTAAAAACAAATTTCCATTTTTATGGACAAACATTACGAAATATGAATACATGGAATCATTTGCTAGTTAGAAGATGCCAATTTTAAGTCCTTATTAATGGGAAAATATCAGATATGATTATTTCGTAGAAACCTACTGCTCAAATATAATTAATTATACACCACGAGCATAACTTTTACATGATTTTCCTTTTAGGATTCATGCTTTTTTCCTATAAATAAATGCAATATTAAGATAATTTAATGGGGAGTTTGACTTACTCAACATGTAGTGTTTACAATAAAAAAAATCTGCACATTCTTATTTCAATTTATATAATGCACAAATTGTAACACTGAGAGATAACTTGCTTTTTCTAAAATATCAAGGCCAAGAAGACAAACCCTGTCTAATAGGGACTTAATTAATCATCTCTATGCTGTCGCTCCTATCTGTCTGCTGAAGACATCCATGTGATGTCCTCAAAACATTACAGAAGTTTGTATATCCATGAAAGTTTGTGTATCCTAAGTCTGTATACCAGAAAAAGTAACATATTCAATTTACACCATTCATAAATTATTAGCTTGAAAGTAAAATAAAATCTCAAACGCTTCACTGAGAGTTTTTCATAATTTTGGCAATGGACATGTGATAGTGATAGACACACACCTTCTGGAAGAGGAAAGATAAGATCTTTGAGGACTAGTTAAGAGGATTTAAGGGAAGCCTATGGAATCCATGGTGAAAACGACAAATTGTATGGTCAACAGGGAAATAAATGGTCTTCCCCTTTATTGTCTACAACCAGAGATGAATTAGACTGGTGGTGGCAAGCCAAGTGCCCAGAAGCAGAATCAAAGTGAACAGTGTTCTGATTATTGCAAACTCCTCTGGGGAGTGAGGCTTAACTCACCAACTGGCAGTCAGCCTCTGGTCCACTTCACTTTAACAACTATAGTATTAAATCTGTCCAGAGTAGGCAGAAAATCTGGGCTCTTTTCAAATGCAGTTACAGAGATACATATCTACACCGGACATAAAAAATGGAAAATTTACAACTGCTATGGGCAGAAACCAGGCAAATTATTAAACTTCCACTGGTTCTCTTGGGAAAGGAAGGATGAAGTGTGTAATGCTTATAAAGGAAAAATGGCAACAGCTGGGATACCTTAAGGCTCAGGCCCTTCTGCATTCCTTAGAGTTACTACGATGTAACAGTAAAAGGTCTCAGAGTTTCCGTGTCCTGGCTGCAGTTAAAGGAGCTTTGGCTCTCTAGGAGAGATTTCCTTGAAAGACACAAATTCCTATGGAAAAAATGTAGATGAGATATTAACTAGTATTAAGGTTTTTATAGCCTCATATTGGCTTTACAATGCCAGTGATGGTGATCCAGTGGAGAATGTGAAACAAAGAAATCTAGATATAGTCTTGTGTTCATCCCAGTTTCTCATGGAAAACTCCCCTAGATCTTACATAGAGATCTGACAAGAGTTTAAGAGATGTTATCTTGGTAATAGGGCAGTGATGCCCTGAATTATGGTGGACTTCTCAAAGGAGTCACAGCTGTGGGAGCCAAATTTGAGCCACTCAGAGGGAGCACACTTCCTGATCCCAAGCCTGAAAGCAGTGTGACTATCATTGTTAAATGAAAGTATTCCCAAAACTGCAACAGATAGTGTCACTTATGATGTTCTCACAGTCTGATATGTGGCCATTGGCGGACTGAACACATTGAAAGTCTGTTTGATAGAGGCATTGGAAATTCAAAGTAAATACACCTAGCTTGCTTGCTGCAAAACACTCTATGGATGCAACAACCTTCAACTCCACCTCAGATGCTTTAAGAAAAAAGATAATTAAGAGTGGGGCTAAGGGAGGAGCCAAGATGGCGGCAAGAAAACCTGCCAGTCAGGGTGTCTCTGCAAAAAAGATGAATTTTAGAAGAAAGAGAAAAAAATAAGCTAGCAGAGAAACATAGATCGGGTAAGGGTAGGAAGGAAGGGTGCCTAAAACTACAGGAGACTCCATGGGAGTACGTTGCGGAGGAGAACTGGAAGGAGAAAGGTCCCAAGAGGCTTGGAGACCAGCGACAAGGGTAGATGGAGCAGTTAACTTTCCCCTCCCTTGCATCTCGGACTGCTGGTGGGCTCCTGAGCAGTTGGAGAGACCTGCTGACACCAGCCCAGAGACAGCTGCCGCCAGTGAGCAGAGGCCTCTTGCAGACTCAGTGCCGGGCTCCCAGCCCCCTGGGGGCACCTCCCCGCGTGCAGACCCAAGCCTATTGGCAGACACCATAGTACTCCATTCTCTCCTTTCCCCTTCCTACCCATGGGTGCCCAGAGAGACAATTTAGCCATCACACGGAGGCATCTCCAAGGAACGGGACCTTTCCTTTTGGGGCCCTACAGCAGACTGAGGGGTACTCAGACTGCGAGTTCCCTACCTGCCAGGCCTCCCAGGTGCTACTTGCCAGGGGACTCCAGGAGAGTGGGGCAAATCCCGAGGTGGAGTGAAATCAATCCAGCTTGGGCACCCTGTAGGTGATTCAAGACCAGCACCCCTCCCCCTGGCAGGGTCAGGGATTGATCTCCAGGGTTCAGGGGACAGTCCTGCAGACCAGACCCTGTAAACCCAGGTCAGGATCGCACTGCCCCAGGGCACAGAAGAGAGATCTGTGAAAGAGCCTACTGAGGAGTGTGTGCCTTCAGGGGCAGATCAGCATGCCAGAGCGGCAACCCTCCTCCCAAAAGAGGGCTATGCACCTGGCTCAGGCTACAATCCTGGGCAGGGAACCTCCTGGCCCACATCACAGCCAGGGAAGATCCATCAGCCTGAGGTCCCACTTGCTGGCAGAGGCCTGAGAGAGGCCACAGAGAGGGAGAGAGTGGAGGCGAGCCAGACCTGCTCCAGAGTGTGGTTCTTGGACAGCCCCAACCCCAAGCCCAGACTTTCAGTTGAGTGGAGCCATTTCAGCCCCTTCCAACAGCTTTGCACAGAAACAAAGAGCAGACCTTTGACCCCTGCCAACAGCAGTTCTGAAGCCTGAGGACAGGCTTACCCAACCCAGCCCCACCCAGTCTCACTCCCCCCATTGAGGTGGAGTATAAGGACACACCTGGAAATCCCAGGGCCCCACCCACCACCCATGGCATAAGAGGGCCTCTCTAGAGGAATAAGAGCTAGCAACAGGACCCAAAAACAGCACTGCAGCTCGCTCCTCCCTACGAGTGCTGCCTACTGATGGGGAGGTCATCCTGCACACCCTTTTACTGTATCTACTGGTTCATCATAAAGGGTGTGGTCGAATCTCACCCACAAACACTACCTACTGGCTCAGAGACTGAACAGGGCGTGTCATTATCCAAACGAAAATCTAAACGCGAGAAGGAACAACTGATCCAGATGGGAAGGAACCAATGAAAGAACTCTAGAAGTATGAAGACTCGAACAGAAAGCACACCCCCAAAGAGGAACAACAGCTCCTCAGCAATGGACATTAACCAAACACAGAACACTAAAATGACAGAGAAGAATTTCAAACATGTATTGTAAGAAAACTGAATGATATGCAAGAAAAAATGGATAACCAACACAAAGAACCCACAAAAAAAATCCAGGATTTGGAAGAAAAATTCACTAAAGAAATTGAAATATTAAAGAAAAATCAAACTGATCTCCTGGAAATAAAGGACTTATACAGGGAACTACAAAACACCGTGGAAAGCCTCAAGAACAGGGTAGATCAAACAGAAGAAAGAATCTCAGAGATTGAAGGCAACTCCTTCCAATTAAATAAGTCGGTCACAGAAATTGAGCAGATAATTGGGAGAAAAGAAATAAGCCTACAAGAAATGTGGGATTATGTTAAAAAACCAAACCTGAGGGTGATAGGGGTTCCGGAAGGTGAAGAAGAAATCATTCAACAGCTGGATAAGCTATTTGAAGAATTAATAGAGGAGAATTTTCCAAGCCTTGCTAAAAATCTAGATATACAGGTACAGGAAGCTCAATGGACCCCAGGGAGATTCAATGCAAATAGGAAGACACCACATCATGCAGTCATCATATTGACCAAAATAGCCACTAAAGAGGCCCTTCAACGAGCTGTAAGGCAAAAGACACAAGTAATATACAAAGGAAAGAGTTCTCAACTGAAACCCTACAAGCAAGATGACACTGGGGCCCCATTCTCACTCTTCTGAAACAGAATAATGTCCAGCCTAGAATCTTGTACCCTGCTAACCTAAGTTTCATATATAAAGGAGAAATAAAGACATTCTCAGATAAGCAAAGACCGAGGGGATTCACCAAGACAACACCAGTGCTCCAAGAAGTACTCAAAACAGAATTACACAAGGATCAGCACAATAAACACTCTCGAATGTGAAACCACTCAAAAGTTAAAGATCAAAGGCTAGATTCCACAATGGCTCAAGAGAGAAAACAAAACAACAAAATGCAACCCAACAGAGTGCACAGTAATTCACCAAGCTTATTTGTTCTCTCAATAAATGTGAATGGTTTGAACTCCACCCTCAAGAGACATAGCCTGGCCGAATGGATAAAAAAAAACAAGTGAAGCATCTACTGTCTCCAGGAAACTCATCTAACCTGCAAGGATGCATTTAGACTCAAAGTAAAGGGGTGGAAATCAATATTTCAAGCAAATGGAAGCCAAAAGAAGGCTGGTGTGGCAGTTTTGATCTCAGATGATTTTGTTTTTAAATCAACAAAAGTAATGAAAGACAAGGGGGGTCACTATATAATGGTGAAGGGTGCAGTTCAACAAGAAGACATAATAATTCTAAATATGTATGCACCCAACTTAGGTGACCCAGATTCATAAAGCAAACTCTACTTGATCTAAACAAATCGATAGATAGCAACACCATAATATTCGGAGACTTCAACACCCCACTGACAGCACAGGACAGATCCTTCAAACAAAAAATTAACAAAGAAATAATGGACTTAAACAGAACTCTAGAACAAATGTGGTTGACTGACATTCATAGGACATTCTACCCAAAAACCACTGAATACACGTTCTTCTCATCAGCTCATGAGACATTCTCTAAGATTGACCATATTCTAGGACACAAAGCATGTCTCAAAAAATTAAAAAAAATAGAAATCAAACCATGCATCTTCTCAGATCACAGTGGAATAAAAACAGAAATCAACCCCAACACAAACTCTCATCTCTACACAAAGTCATGGAAATTAAACGACTTTCTGCTGAACTGTTCCTTCATTAACGAGGAAGTAAAGATGGAAATCAAAAGATTCTTTGAATTAAATGACAAAGGTGACACAAGTTATCAAAATCTGTGGGACACAGCCAAAGCGGTCCTGAGAGGAAAGTATATTTCCATAAATGCCTATGTCCAAAAGTCAAAAAGATCACAAATAGACAACCTAATGAATCAACTCAAAGAACTGCAAAAAGAAGAACACGCCAAGTGCAAACTCAGCAGAAGAAGGGAAATTAATAAGATCATATCAGAACTAAATGAAATTGACAACAGGGAAACTATATGGAAGATTAATAAAACAAAAAGTTGGTTCTTTGAAAAAATAAATAAAATTGACACACCTGTGGCTAAACTAATGAAAAACAGACAAGAAAAATCCCTAATAAGCTCCATCAGGAACAAAAAAGGAGAAGTTACAACTGATGCCATGGAGATTCAAGATATAATTTATGAATATTACAAAAACCTTTATGCACACAAGCTGGAAAATGTGGAGGAAATGGACAAATTTTTAGAAACACACAGCCTCCCTAGGCTCAATCAGGAAGAAAAAGAATTCCTGAACAGACCAAATATCAAGGACCGAAATTGAAACAGCGATAAAAAACATTCCAAAAAAGAAAAGTCCTGGACCAGATGGTTTCACACCTGAATTTTACCACACCTACAAACAAGAACTGGTGCCTATCCTGCAGAAATCATTCCACAGCACCCAGAAGGATGGATTCCTCTCCAACACATTTTATGAAGGCAACATAACCCTGATACCAAAACCAGAAAAGGATGCAACAAAAAAGGAAAACTAAAGACCAATATCCCTTATGAATATAGATGCAAAAATTCTCAACAAAACTCTAGCTAACCGAATCCAGATGCTTATTAAGAAAATAATCCATCATGACCAAGTGGGCTTCATCCCAGAGAGGCAGGGATGGTTCAACATACGCAAATCTATAAATGTAATTCACCACATTTACAGAAACATAAACAGAAGCAAAAACAAAAACCATATGATTCTCTCAATAGACGCAGAAAAAGCATTTGACAAAATTCAACACCCGTTTATGATAAGAGCACTTAACAAAATAGGCATAGATGGGGCTTACCTAAAAATGATACAAGCCATTTATGACAAACCCACAGCCAACATCATACTGAATGGGGAAAAACTGAAAGCATTCCCACTTAGAACTGGAACCAGACAAGGTTGCCCACTATCTCCACTTCTATTCAACATAGTGCTGGAAGTCCTGGCCACAGCAATCAGGCAAGAGA